>CAUYQV010026485.1:0-15938 GCA_963574575.1 Galagoides demidoff | reverse complement strand
TTGTACCCCTGTAAGATAAACCTCAGAAATGGTCCCTCCAATACCCCTCCCTCCACCCATTCCCCACCCTCCCTTCTTCCTCCCCCCTCCCCAATTCTTAGGCTATTTGGTTATAGCTTTCATATAAAAGGTATAAATTAGTTTCATAATAGGGATGTGTACATTGGATACTTTTTCTTCCATTCTTGTGATACTTTGCTGAGAAGAACATTCTCCAGCTCCATCCATGTGACCATGAAGGATGTAAAGTCTCCATCCTTTTTAATGGCTACATAGTATTCCATGGTGTACATATACCACAGTTTGTTGATCCATTCATGGATTGATGGACACTTGGGCTTCTTCCATGACCTGGCAATTATGAATTGGGCTGCAATAAACATTCTGATACAAATCTTTGTTGTAATGTGATTTTTGGTCTTCTGGGAATATACCTAATAAAGGAATTGCAGGGTCAAACGGCAGGTCTGTTTTTAGTTCTCTAAGTGTTCTCCAGATGTCTTTCCAAAAGGAATGTATTAGTTTACATTCCCACCAGCAGTGAATTCCTGGTTCTTAAGTGATCCTCCCACCTCAGCCTCCCAAGTATTTGGGATTTGTGTGTTTACTTTAGAAATGTGACCCACAGTGAGACTTGGAGCTCAGGTATGAGGGCAGGGTGGCCTAAAATGAGGCTGATGGGACAGAAGTTTGTAGCGAGTGGGCCACGGGAGGGGGGTTTCTTCTAGTCTCGATGCCTGGGTAGGTGCTGACTTCCTGATGCCCAGAAACCAACATCTCCACCCGTGTTTCCACTTAGGGGCCGCATCCCAGATCTGCAAAGCCTTCCTACAAGTGCCACCCTTGGACAGTTAGCTCTGCTCCTGGCTTGGGTGCCTCTGATTTTGTCCCCAAATGCTTTTTACCTACCTTTGTCTGTTTGCATTTGTCTCAACTTTCTTCCCTGCTTGGAGTAACAGACAAATCCCTGGGCAGAAGACCCTCTTTAAGCCAATTGCAAGAATATGTACATGATGCTTAAAAATAATTGTGTGTTTTTTGAAGCCGAGTTTACCGAGGTGTAATTTGGGGAATGTTCAGTTCTAGAGTTTGGACACATATAGATAGCCATGTCAGTATAAACACAATTAAGACTCTTTCTGTCACCCCTAAAGGAGCCCTTTGTAATCTACCTCCTCCCCACCTTCCATCTCTGACAGCCA
The DNA here is from genome assembly GCA_963574575.1 of Galagoides demidoff. Lineage (NCBI taxonomy): Eukaryota > Metazoa > Chordata > Mammalia > Primates > Galagidae > Galagoides > Galagoides demidoff. The sequence goes on along the minus strand of CAUYQV010026485.1, from coordinate 14,736 downwards.
CCGTCCTGATTTTTGTGTTTGTCTTTGAGGACCTTTTGCTTTTAAATGGCAAGCTAGCTGTGATTTTGACTTTTGTTGTTTTAAATCACACATCCCTCCTAGAAAGGTCTGGAAAGAAGCTGTGATTTTTAAGTTTACATGCTACACTCTTTATTCCACAAAGGACAGAAGGCATTAATAAACTCACAGAGTGAGAAAAAAAAAAAAACACCACGAGGGATTCTAGGCAGAGGAAACTGGTTTAAGGACCCCTCTCCCTCCAACTCAAACAAAAAGTTCAAACTTCAAATAAATTGCTAGAATAGGACGACGAACACCTTTATGCCCTTCCCTAAGATTTCCCAGCTGTTAGCATTTTTGCCACATTCACACTTTCTGCTTCTGTATGCATACATGCTTTATTTATGTTTGGTTTAGCAAAACCAGGGATCATGATAACATGTCCCTAAATATTATACCTCAGCACGCCTCTCCCTGACAACAAGAGCATTCTGCTTCAGAACAAGAATACAATCGGCACTCTTAGTGAACTTAACCTTGGTAGGGTGCTATCATCTAACATATAGTCTATAATTACTTTTCCTAAATGTCTCAATAGTGTTCTATAGATGTTTTTCTTTACTTCATTCAGGACCCAGTGAAAGTTCAGGAATTGCGTTTTATTGCTATGTCTTTATAAGCTCATTTTTTCTTGACCAGTTCCCCCAGCCTATATTTTTTATGACGTAAATATTTATGAAGAGTCCAGGCCAGTCGTGGTGTACAGAGTCCCTCAATTTGGATTTGTCTGGTTGAAGGCCCAAGGTTGGACTCGGAATAAACATTCATGCAGTTGAATCCAGAAGAGAGGTCGTGTCCTTCCCGGTACATGGCATCAGGAGTCACCTGCAAGGCATTTGGAAAGTCTCCTTTTGCAAAATGATAACAAGCCCAAGTTCTTCCATTTTGGTTTCCATGTCTCCTTAGTTGCTACCCTGTGTAAATCTCTTTAGCAAGGTAATCGAGGTAGGGAAGGATTAAGAATTATTGTGCAGATCTTAGTTAAACACTGTCTCTCAGCTTTAAACATATGTTTCTATCTTCCCTGCATCAACCATGATTTCTTTTTTATTACTCTTTGGATCAGTTTTCTCCCTCTTGGGGAATATATATCTTGTTATCATGTAAGTTGGTGAGAAAGTCGGATCTGATTTATAAAATGTGAGTCATCTAGCTTATTAGGGTGTCCAAAAAAGGAAAAAAAGAATATTTTTTTAAAAAGCATATAAAATGTGAGTTGGCTGGGCGCAGTGGCTCATGCCTGTGATCCTAGCACTCTGGGAGGCCGAGGCGGGTGGATTGCTTGCATTCATGGGTTCAAGACCAGCCTGAGCAAAAGGAAGACCCCATCTCTGCTGAAAATAGAAAAATGGAGATAAGAGGATCACTTGAGCCCAAGAGTTGGAGGTTGCTATGAGCTGTGATGCCACAGAACTCTACCCAGGGTGACAACTTGAGACTCTGTCTCAAAAAAAAATAATAAAATAAAATAAAACGTGAGTCACACACCCACTTTTGGTAAGCCTACTTTGGTCCTTTCCCCTGGCGTGCACAAAGCTAATCCCCTTACAGCCTCCAAGGTTTTTTTTTTTCCCCCTGAGTTTCACTCTGTCACAAAAATAAAAAATAAAACCCTCCAGGCTAAGCACCTGTGGCTCAAGTGGCTAAGGCACCAGCCAAATACACCTGAGCTGGCAGGTTCGAATCCAGCCTGGGCCTGCCAAACGACAATGATGGCTGCAACCAAAAAATAGCTGGTCGTTGTGGTGGATGCCTGTGGTCCCAGCTACTTGGGAGGCAGAGGCAGGAGAATTGCTTGAGCCCAGGAGTTGGAGATTGCTGTGAGTTGTGATGCCACAGCACTCTACCCAGGGCAACAGCTTGAGGCTCTGTCTCAAAACAAAACAAAAACCCTCCAACATCCTGTATAACTTAGGCTACATTTATTATTGTTGATCTCTGACTGATGATGGCATGTGATCCCCAGGGGGGCAGGGATTTCTGACGGTTGTATCCACTGCGACAGCCCATCATGGAGAACAGTGCCCGACACGTGTGTCAGGATTGAGTGAACGAGCAGGTGAATGGCTTTCTGTCCAGTGAGCAATTGTTTCATGTTTCGAATGAGAGAATCACGAAAGCTATTGATCTTGTAATTGTTAAGAATATCCAAGAGCTTGGGTTAGGGTTGTCTTTTGGCTCACCTTCCAGTGGAGACTTCTGCAGAATTTCATGATTGAGTGGCAACGAAGTGTGGTGCCGAGAGGCCCAGGAACGCTGACCTGGTGTCCTGGCTGCACCGGGTCACAAGCCTGGAGCCTCAACAGACTCTGTCAAACTGGAGCTCTGTCTGCTTGAGTTAGACCCTTCTTTGAGTGCTTCATTTCGAGGAGATGTCCTAAGAGCCAAAGAATAGGTTCCCTTGCCTTTTATTCACTTTCCTGCCCTAAAATCACCTTCAGTGTTCTCATCCTCCTGCTGAAGTACCTTTCACCTGGCGTGACTTGTTAATGTCTGGGGTGATGACTGGGGGGTGGGGGGGCTTTGCCTTCAACCCAGTGGGCTCTCACCATGCACAGGTTTTGACCCCCTTTATTGCTGCTCATGGGGCAGAGATTGTGGAGGGGCCACGCAGTCACAATTTTCTCTCATCTCACTTGGACATTGAGGGAAAAGGTCTTCTTCTTCTGTTTTTTTTTTTTTGGCAGTTTTTGGCTGGGGCTGGTGCCCTACTCTTTTGAGCCACAGGTGCCGCCCTTTTTTTTTTTTTGAGACAGAGCCTCAAACTATCCCCCTCCCTGGGTAGAATGCTGTGGCCTCGTAGCTCACATCAACCTTAACCTCTTGGGCTTAAGTCATCCTCCTGTCTCAGCCTCCGAGGTAGCTGAGACTTCAGGCACCTACCATGACACCCGACTAATTTTTCTATCTTTATTAGTGATAGGGTCTCACTCTGCTCAGGCTGAACAAAGGTCTTCTTATTCTTTAGTTGAAATAAACAAATCAAGCCAGAGTGATTTCTGAACAAAGAGAGAGTCCTACTGTGAAGCGTGCAGACGAATTACGTCCTTTGCTTCTACCTCTACTTAGGGACACATGGAGTTCTCCACATACCTTGTCTGAAGAAGACAGACAATGAGAGGCGGTGCCTGTGGCTCAAAGGAGTAGGGCACTGGCCCCATATGCCGAAGGTGGCGGGTTCAAACCCAGCCCCAGCCAAAAACTGCAAAAAAAAAAAAAAAAGACAATGAGAATCACAGGCTGTTACCTTGTTACCCACATAGCTCCCTTGGAGAAGGTAAGTGACTATGGGTACAGCCATAGGGACCCATGGCCATTGTGAGATTTTCTTGGGAGCTGCCCATTCTTCTTGGGCAAGTTTCTCAATTTCTCTCATTGAGGGATTTTTTTTCCATCTGTATTTGAGGATAATAACATTTATCTCACGTGATTCTTGTAATGAAAGGGGGAATATATGCAAATGTTGGACAGAAAGTAGGTATTTGATATTAATAATAGTGATAATAATGTCATAGCAGCTACCAATTATTCTGTGCCAGGGACAATGCTGTGCACATGACCTTTATGGGTCCCATTTAAAGCTCACACAATCCCATTCCATAGGCACTGTTAGTTTTAATTTGCAGATGTGAAAACTAAATCTTAAAGGAACATGTCTCTATCTAATCCATACAGAGAGCTGGTAGGGAGGATTCTGGCCAAGGGCTGGCTGCCTAATTCAAGAACCAAGTTTCTTAAAATTATTTTTTTCTTCATTTTGTTTTTATTATGGCATGTTTGCTTAATTTACAGCAAGTAGAAAATAAACTAGGTCTTGTTTTGATCTAAACATTGATATTTTTAAGGTTGTTCACATTGTTCAAAAGAATATATAAAAATACCTTTTTAGAAACTCATCTAAGAAAAAAAAGACAAAGTTTAGCCCCACAACTTTCCTTTTTGCCAGAACTACAAACTACTGCTACAGTTTTAAATGCATTTTTTTTTTTTTTGAGATGGAGTTTCACTCTGTTGCCCTGGGTAGAGAGCCATGGCATCATACCTCACAGCAACCTCAAACTCTTGGGCTCAAGAAATCCTCTTGCCTCAGTCTCCCAAGAAGCTGGGCCTACACGCAACCATCACAATGCCTGGCTAGATTTTCTATTTTAGTAGAGACGGAGTCTTGCTCTTGTTCAGGCTGGACTTAAACTCCTGAGCTGAAGCAATCTACCTGCCTTGGCCTCTCAGAGTGCAAGGATTACAGGTGTGAGCCACCATGCTTGCTGAGCTGCTCAAATTTTATGTGAATTTCTGATGTTTTCTAATCAGAAAATCAGATGATGTTTCAGATATTCATAGAAAACATGAAAAATAAAAAAAATCAGTGAAGTCTCCAGGTTTCAGCTAAAAACTCAATCTCCCTGAAAATACTACGTAATACAGTTGGCATTATTCCCCCAGATGGTGGGGTTCACCAAAGAATTACTGTAGACGGTATCAGAAACAAACTATTATTAGGGACCTGGACCTCTTGATAACACATAAAGGTCCAGCCTGAACCTAAACGTGCCTGAGCAGTCAGTGTTGTACTGTGACTGTAGCCTGACTTTGGTATCATTCTATCTTATTAGCAAGCTACATTTCTAGACTAAAGCTGAATATGAAAGTTTTGGGTTTTTTTGGCTGGGTGCCTATAAGACTGTGGTTAGGGCACCGGCCACGTGCACTGGGGTTGTTGGGTTCAAACCCAACCCAGGCCTGCTAAAAAAAAAAAAAAAAAAAAATAGCTGGGCGTTGTGGCAGGCACCTTTTGTCCCAGCTACTTAAGGAGGCTGAGGCAAAAGAATTGCTTGAGCCCAAGAGTTTGAGGTTGCTGTTAGCTGTGATGCCGCTGTACTCTACTGAGGGCAACATACTAAGATTCTGTCTCAAAAAAAAAAGAGAGAGAAAGTTTGTTTCTGATAAGACAATGTTGCAAATTATGATCAACTAACATCTTTTCACCAAATACTACAAGCATAAAAAAATGATTCTTGGGCAGCGCCTGTGGTTCAGTGGGTAGGGTGCTGGCCCCATATACGGAGGGTGGTAGGTTCGAACCTGGCCCCACCTAAACTACAACAAAAAAATAGCCGGGTGTTGTGGCAGGTGCCTGTAGTCCCAGCTCCTTGGAAGGCTGAGGCAAGAGAATCACCTAAGCCCAGGAATTAGAAGTTGCTGTGAGCTGTGATGCCACAGCACTCTACTGAGGATGATAAAGTGAAACTCTGGAGAATCTTGGCCACCCACAATGGCTCACATCTGTAATCCTAGCACTCTGGGAGGCTTAGTCAGGAGGATACCTTGAACTACGCCTCTACAAAAAACAGAAAAATTAGCCAGATGTCATGACAAGTGCCTGGAATCTTAGCTACCCAGGAGACTGAGGCAGGAGGATGGCCTAAGTCCAGGAGTTTGAGGTTGCAGTGAGCTATGATGATGCCCCTGCACTCCAGGAGACAAAGCCTGTCTAAAAAAAAAAAATTAAAAAAAAAGTAAAGGAGAGAGAGATGGAGATAGGATGTTCATAAAAATATACAGAGACACCACAAATTGGTAGCTGCCATAACTTTAAACAAACTGGACTCTTAAGAGTGGCTTCTCAACAGAGTATCATTTTAATTATAACCACTGCCTGGTACAGAGGAAACTAGCAAGTATTTTTTAAGCATTATTGCAATATTGTAATCTTGATCACTTAAGTAAACCAAACTGTGAGTAAAGGAATGATACCTGCCTAAAAATTATCAGCTTTCTACTAACAGTGGCCACTGGACTTGAGACTCGTCCAAGACCTTGTTCTAGATTTTGACCTAGACCTAGACTGTGATCTTGACTGAGATTTGGATCTAGATGGCTCTTTTTTCCTTACTTCCTTTTCATATCTTGAGCCAGACTTACAACGTGCTTGGGAACCTATTTTAGAGGTACCTCTAGTTTTGGTGTGGGATATAAACCTAGACCAGGAATTAGCCTTTCTTTTTTTTCTTGGGCTGGGACTTGGACCATGATCCTGAACTGAATTTAGATCTTGAAAAAGATCGATTTCAGTGTCTGGTTCTGTCATTGTTGGGGTGGCTTCTGAAACTCCATGGTTTTCTAGTCTATTTCTTGGACTGTAAGACACTCTCGAGTTGTAATCTAAAGATCAGCTTCTTGGCTCGGTGCCCGTAGCACAGTGGTTACGGTGCCAGCCACATGCACTGAGGGTGATGGGTTTGAACCCAGCCTGGGCCAGCTAAACAACAATGACAAATGCAACAAAAAATAGCTGGGTATATTGTGGCAGGCAATTGTAGTCCCAGCTACTTGGGAGGCTGAGGCAAGAGAATCACTTGAACCCAAAGGTTTGAGGTTGCTGCGAGCTGTGACGCCACAGCACTCTACCCAGGGCAACATAGTAAGACTCTGTAAGATCAGCTTCTTGATCTCAGCTTTCACAGCCTTGGTTTGTGGAAAATCTAGACTCATCATAATCATCACAGCGTGAAAAAGTGTGCAACTCCTCCCTTCCTTTCATCCGATTTGGTATATTCTGACCCCCTGTGCAAACTGAATTTCAATTTGATGTCCACAAATCCATTTTTTGGACTAGATTCTGTAAAGCATCCTCAGATTCATGAACATCTTCAACTTGAACATGAGCAAACCCTCTTGGATGATGAGCGTGAGTGATTGGGATGTGACTGCGTGAGTCGTGGTGGGGAGCACTGACGGGGTTAGCAAACCATCCGTGGTTCCAGTGGCGGGGCCTCGGACACACAATCCAAGTTCTTAAATTCTTCGTCACTCTGCTTCCTGCCTTTTCAAGTGAGTGAAAAAGTCACTTATATATATATCTTTCAAGTAAGTAAAAAATGTATTTCAAGGAAGTGAAAAAAATCTATCTTAGGATTTTTTTTAAGTTAAGTGCAGAGTATAGTCATGCTATAGTTACATAGCAATGTGTCCACAACAGACAGCATATAACACAGAGGTCCCATAAAACTACACAGTATTTCTATTTGAACCTCTTCTGTTTAGATATGGTCAGATACACAAATACTTGCCCGTGGGCGACAACTGCCTATAGCATTCAGTACAGCCACATGCTGGGCGGGTTTGTAGCCTGGACGATGGCCTAATGTTGCACTTCTCAGAATACAACCTCATCATCGGTGTCATGTGACTCCGTGTGTGTGTGTTTACCTATGTATACGTATATTCTTCTCCAGGCAAGATGAATAGTGAGATCTCTGTTCATTCTGAGAACTTGGGCAGGTCATTTTCTTCTTTGGGTCTTAGAATTTCCATCCCCAGGATGACTCAACCCCGCACTTACTTTGGGACATATTCTGATGGCTCCTGCCACTTCATTTCTTCTGAGAAGTCCCCTTGGTTTCCTCTGAGACCGTCTTTGGCAACAGCATCAAGAGACATCTGTGGAGGGTTCAGGGGACCCTGGCAGGCTCTAGGCCCAGAGGATGGTTACACTGTGTAGAGAGAAGACAGACCAGGCTTTGAAGAGGGAAGTTAATGAGTGCTGGATTTGGACATACAAGCAAGTCCATTCCCAGCTTGTGTGACCTTGTACCTTGAGCAAATCACTTACCTTTTACCTGCCTCAGTTTTTGAAATGTGTTAGGAGGGCACAGTGTTTACCTCACTAGATGGTGAGGGCCCATGAGATTTATATGTAGAAACACTTCAGGACTACAAAACACTATATAAACAGAAGCTGTTCTTATCATATAAATGTTATAGGCAGAAAAATTGGCTGGGTCTGCTCTAAGTGTGGAGAGCCACGAAGGGAAATTCAAACCCCTCATGACTCTGATTTGATCTCAGCAGAATAAACTGTGCTCATGCTGCAGACTTGTCAACCTCTTTGCTCCTGTGAACTAACCCCAGGGCCTTTGCACAGCTGCCTGCACGCTCTTCCCATAGAAATTAGTGTGGCTTATCCTCTCATTTCATTCATGTTCTGCTCAAAGATCTTCTTATTGGAGAGGCCAATAAGAAGAGTACTTTGAGTACTCTATTTAAAAAGCATCCCTGGGGCGGTGCCTGTGGCTCAAAAGGGTAGAGCACTGGCCCCATATGCCAGAGGTGGTGGGTTCAAACCCAGTCCAGGCCAAAAAAAAAAAAAAAATAATAATAATGAAAAGCACCCTGTCCCCCTTTAGCACAGTACCCTAGCTCTGGCTTTATCTTTCTTCATAACAGTTATCCTCACTTCATATATTATAAACACTCATTACTCCTCTGGTGCTCCTCACCAGAATGTGAGCTGCACAAAGATAGGGGCTGTATTTGGGCCTTTGCTTGTTCCTGGTGCCCAGCATGGTGTTATCTTGGTAAATATCTGTTGAATGAATACTTGAAGAAGCAAAGGAACTGATTCAGCTTTTCAAAGGCATCATAGCAAACAGGCAGGGCCAGTTTCTCAGATGCCATTGTAGGGTTGCTTGGGTGCTCATCCCTCATTTCTGCCTCTCAGCCTAGCTTTTGAAACAAGATGGCAACAACACCTTTGGACAACCACAGCTTTTTCTCAAGAGGTGTTGACCGTGAGCTTGGTTTTGAATGTCCCTGAGACATCTCTGCTCTCTGAGAGTTCACAGGCCATTCTGGGTGATTATTCACATGGCAACTGCTCACTTAGCGGTTTCCTCCCCTAAAACTACCCCTCTCTTGGTAGTGCCTGTGGCTCAGTGGGTAGGACGCCAACGCCATATACCAAGGGTGGTGGGTTCGAACCCGGCCCTGGCCAAACTGCAACAAAAAATAGCCGGGAGTTGTGGTGGGCATCTGTAGTCCCAGCTACTTGGGAGGTTGAGGCAAGAAAATCACCTAAGCCCAGGAGTTAGAGGTTTCTGTGAGCTGTGATGCCACAGCACTCTACAGAGAGTGACAAAGTGAGATTCTGCCTCTAAAAAAAACCTAAAAAAAACAGCAGTGACTACTACAACAAAAAATACCTGGGTATTGTGGCGGGTACCTTTGGTCCCAGCTACTCGGAAAGCTGAGGCAAGAGAATCGCTTAAGCCCAAGAGTTTCGGGTTGCTGTGAGCTGTGACAGTGCAGCACTCCACCCAGGGTGACAGCTTGAGACTCTGTCTCAAAAAAAAGAAAAAGAAAAAGAAAAAAAGCAGATCGGGTGGTGGGTCATTCCTGTAACCCTAGCACTGTGGGAAGCCAAGGCAAGAGGATCCCTTGTGCTCAGGCATTCTAGACCAAACTGAGCACGAGGGAAACCCTGTCTCTACTAAAAATAGAAAAATTTGCCAGGCATTGTGGTGGGCATCTGTAGTCCCAGCTACTTGAGAGGCTGAGGCAGGAGGATCTCTTGAGCCTAGGAAGTTTGAGGTCGCTGTGATCTAGGCTGATGCCACGGCACTCTACCTAGGGTAATAAAATGAGACTCTGTCTTAAACAAACAAAAAAAAAGCCAAGAAAAATTTTCTCTATCAAAACAGAAAAAAGAGGATGATGATTTAGTCAAGGAACGTGGTTTGGTGACCTCCATATTATGAAGATACTCATCTTGTGATCCATGTCACAGAGTCCCAGAAACTGGACCGTCTGAGGGGTACAGGAAACTCTGGAGCTTATTCCAAAGCCCCCCTACAGATACCGTCTCCCAAAGACTTTTAGGCTGGCCCATTCATTGTCACCTGAGGCCAGCACTTTTTCTTTCTTTCTTTCTTTTTTTTTTTTTTGGCCAGGGCTGGGTTTGAACCCACCACCTTTGGCATATGGGGCCAGTGCCCTACTCCTTGAGCCACTGGTGCCACCCCCAGCGCTTTTGTTTTTGATCAGTTTAGCTCTTTCTAAGGTTTGTCTCCAATTCTTCCTGCATCTAACTTCCACTGGCCTCTAGCAAAGCACATTTTCCCATCTCTTCCCTCTGTAATTGAGCTGGGATTGGATTCTAATGGTTATCTACTGAGCAGAGCACTTTACAGTCTCTGATAATAGCCCCTTGTTCAGGCAAATCAATACTAGCAACAGTTAAAGTTAAAAAGAAAAAAACTCACAAGGCCCCTGTCTCTGCCCATGGTGGTTTAGCAGCACAGCATCTGTAATTCCCCCCAGTCTGCAGTGCAGAACAGTGGAGGTGGTGGTGGATGCTGGTACTGATAACAGTGGCAATACATTGCCCGGTTAAGATACACTCCTTGGCATTGCATATCAAGTCCAGGTCACTTCATCAGCATTACCAAGCCTGTCACCAGGCTGTGAGAGGCACTAAATCTAACTGCAGCCTGCAAGTTGCTTTTCTGTGTCAGCTCCTGTTATCATTGTTTAGAATCACATTCAAGGTTGGGCATGGTTCCTTGTGCCTGTAATCCTAGCATTTTTGGAGCCTGAGGCAGGAGGATCATCTGAGGTCAGGAGTTTGAGACCAGCCTGAGCAAGAACAAGAGCAAGACCTCATCTCTACAAAAAATAGCAAAGTCAGAAAAATTAGCTGGTGCGTGCCTGTAATCCCAACTACTCAGCAGGCTGAGGCAGGGGGATCTCTTGAGTCCAGGAATTTGAGGTTGTAGTGAGCTATTATGATGTCACGGCACACCAGCCTGGGTGACGGAGCAAGACTTAGTCTCAAAAAAGAAAAAAAAAATGATTGATACTTTTAACAAAGCCATGGATGGAACAGGTGAGGGGAGGCAGCTTAAATGTGTGCTGGAAAATGTGGCCGGGATGAGGACAGGGAGAGTGAGCCACCTGGGACCCAAAGTCTAAAGAGGCTGTCACTGTTAGGACCCTGTACCCGCAGTCTGTGTGTATCTTCAAGGCCTCTGTTACCTCTGGCATTTTGTGGCTTAGTGTACACAAATGCGGCCCCAGTATGGGTTCTTCAGAGCCAAAACCCTGGAAAGCTTTATCATCAAGTGTTTCTGCTGTTCACACTTGAGCAGCTGTTCCTGAGACTCTTCCTCAGAGCCTCCAGTGCATTTTTATTTCAGTATATTTTGGGGGGATAGCAAATATTCTTTCTTTTGAGACAAGAGTTTCACTCTGTGCCCTGGTTAGAATGCAATAGTGTCAGCCTAGCTCACTACAACCTCAAACTTCCCGGGCTCAAAAGATCCTCCTCCTACCTCAGCCTGCCGAGTAGCTTGGACTACAGGTGCCCACCACAACACCCACTAATTTTTGTATTTTTAATAAACACAGGGTCTCACTCAGGTTGGTCTGGAACTCCCCAGCTCAAGTGATCCTCTGCCTTGGCCTCCCAGAGTGCTGAGATTACAGGTATGAACCACCGTGCCCAGTCTTCAAAAGTAGATTTTAACTTACGTCCTATGCCTTGGCCTTGAAGTCAATTTTAAAAATACTGTTTTAAAGGATGCTGCTATAGTTTATTTTTCCTTTCCACTTCATTTTCCTTCTTCCTTCTTTCTTTTATTTTCTCCCTTTTAAAAAATTTCGGAATATTATAGGGCACCAATGTTTTGGTTACATGAATTGCTTTTGGACAGTTTCAGTCAAAGTTATTAGGGTGCCCCTCACCTGGATATTGAAGTCAGTCTTGACAGAGGGGTTGCAGAATGTATTTGAGCTACAGCAACACTTTGTAAATTGGAACATGTTCTTTGATGGTAACCACTCTGCAGCTGTTACTTATTCTATTATGAAAGTTTTGGAGTGTTTATTCTACAATTCACCTTGATTACTTTTTCATTCAACCTTTTTTTATTGAGTTATAGTAAATAGAAACCAGGGAGCTTATCTCTAAGCCTTTTTCTTAAAGGTTGGAAGCCAGAAGAAATTACATAAGAATAACAGATTACAACATACAGGTCTATTTGGTTTATAATTCCCAGAGTTGACTGAAGAGGCACTGAACGGAACCAAGACATCTTGAGTCCTCTCTTAACCTCCCAAACATCTCGATTTCTCTTCAGTTGCAACTCAAATATTTAGCGTGGGGGAAATCCATAGTAAAGAGTCCTTGGTGAATCATCTTACTCAAAGCACTGGCTCAAATACTCTGGAGGATGTCAGGAACAACAGAGAAAGGGGTCCTTCCCATGTTTCCACTGCTGATTCAAAAAGTCTTAGCTGTGGTCCCACCAATTATCCTCCCTCCATCCAACCTCCCCGCTCCTCTTTCCTCCTTCATCCTGGGCGCACATCGTACCCCGTAAATTCATTAATATATACAGTTATGATTTAATTTTAAAAAGTCTTAGTTGGAAAGAAATGAAGAATGAAGGCCTCGCATTCCAAACAGTGACCCCCTTAAGACAGTTCAAAGAATTCAGACTTGTCGACTTCTATTTGTGGTCGTGTACTTGGGCCAACTGTTGAAAAATAGAACTCCTGAGTTCCATTCCTCAAGACTGCCCTGATGTTATACTGTGTTTTCAATCTCTCCAGATTTCCATTTGCCCATTTACAAGTCTTTATCCCTCCAACTGTGTAGAGAGCTTTCATCCTGGTGAGAAACCAGAAGCTTCAGGTGTCAACCACTGAAATCCAGTCTCAGGTTTCTCAGGCCCAGTGCTGTTGGCCTCATCCTGCTGATATGGCCTCGAGGTAGCTATGGCCTCCAGCTGCGCTTCCCAGCCACTTAGGTTTCCAGTAAACCATTCTGTACCAGCTTTCAAAGAACTGTAGGTTTCTAAACTCTTTACTGGTCTGTAAATTGGAGCCTGGAACACCCATTTCCACTCCCTGGAAATTAATTGTTGATAGTAGAGTTATTACTAATTGTTTTATGGTTTTGCAACTCTGCCTGCTGGCTTAGAATTGGTTCTCAGCCAAGATCAAAGAATTATGTGTCTTCAGGGTATTCTTAGACAAGGAATTATCCTTGAATGGAGGGAGCCATAGAGGGGAGGTCCAAAGATTTGTGCCTGAAAGGGAGAGGAAGGGAGCAAACACTCTTTGAACACCTACTATGTGCAATGATGGTCTACATTATTCTATTTGATCCACTGCTCTAAAAGGTTAGAGCTGTCAGCTCCTTTTTATCAGATAGCTTTAACCCAGAGTCCCACTGAGGCTGGCAATTGGGGAAGAGGTTGGGAAGGAGAAGATCCGGGTGGTGAATGTGGACAAAACGTGGAAACAGGTGGTACCCGTAGCTGAATGGGTAGGGCGCCAGGGCTGGAGGGTTCGAACCCAGCCGGGGCCTGCCAAACAACAATGACAATTACAACAACAAAAAGAAATAGCCAGGGGTTGTGGTGGGCACCTGTAGTCCCAGCTATTTGGGAGGCTGAGGCAAGAGAATTGCTTAAGCCCGGGAGTTGGAGGTTGCTGTGAGCTGTGACGTCACAACACTCTATAGAGGGTGACATAGTGAGACTCTGTCTGGAAAAAAACAAAAAGAAAAGTGGAAATAAGGAACTTCTGCTGAGGTAGGAAGGGTCTTGGGAGGTATTTGAGAGAGGACTCAAAGGAAGAAAGTGGAAGGTGAGTAAGGTAAGGCCCCAGAAGACTCTTGTGCAGTTATTACTTCATTCAACAAACACTAGCAATTCACAAGATAAGCTGTGGCAGCAGCAGTCCAGAGCTGACTACTGTGCAGGTCCTCAGAGCACACTTAAGCAGGGTGGTGTCAGGAGGCCCAGCTGTGCTGAGAGACAGGATACCCAGAGGGACCCAAGGAGATGCAGGTCCTGACCTCTCGCCCTTGACCTCTAGCAGCAGAGTGGCAGAATCCACGTCTCAGCTTCCTCACTTCCTAGCGGGGTGACTTTGGATAAGTTCCTTGACCTCTCTGGCTGGCTGTTCTTTTCCTCCTCTCCTAAAGGGGATCAGTAATGATAGCACCTTCCTGGCACACAGAGAGCCCTTACTTACTGGCGTGAGTTGAATTCTGTGCCCTGTGGCCTACAATGGCTTCTGGGCCACCTTCCCCTCGCTCAGTTGCAGTGGGAACGTCAGACATTTGTAATGCAGATGTAGCCTGCCTCTCTCTCATCCCTGTGACAGGAAAGAAGGCGGGAGTGCGCTGGCTATGCCCAAAGCAATGCGGAGCAGATTCTCTCCCACTCGTCCGCACAAAGCCCAGATCTGTGTCTCCCATCCTGGGCTGGCAAGATGTGTGACACCAACCCCCTGAGATACATCAGGAATGCGTTAGAGGCAAGACCGCCAGGGAAATGTGTCATTATCCCCCATCTGGGGGCCTGGCCCCTGGCGTGCTTTCTCCAGCGTGGGTAGCAGATGTAGCCCCGAGTTAGTGGGTCACTGCCTCTGCTCTCCCTGCCACTGCTGGACGCCTGGGGCCTCGCAAGTGGGCTGCTCTGGGCTTGCTTTGATTCCTGACCAAAGATTCCTAGGGCTCGGGATGGGAATTTAGATCCAATCTGAAGGGGACCCAGACTGGATTAGGGTTCCATTTAGGATTAAGAAGTCTCTGAGTCAGAGGAGACTTGGGAGTCTGTCTCATGAGATCTCCCACTGGGGCACCCCTGGTTGTTCCTTCTCCTGCTTGCTCAGGCCCTCTGCCTGGCCTGGCCTTGGCTTGGTCATGTGGCTTCCTCTGGCTCTGGTGCCCTTCTTTTTTTTTTTTTGAGACGGAGCCTCAAGCTATCCCCCTGGGTAGAGTGCCATGGCATCACAGCTCATAGCAACCTTCAACTCCTGGGCTCAAGCGAGTCTCCTGCCTCAGCCTCCCAAGTAGCTGGGACCACAGGCGCCCGCCACAACGCC
>CAUYQV010026484.1:0-31816 GCA_963574575.1 Galagoides demidoff | reverse complement strand
TTCCCCTCTTTGCTGCTCGCCCTGTGCTGCTTATCTGTGCAAGGATGCCGCGGAAGGGATTAATAAGCCCACTCTCACCTGAAATCACCAGGAGAGTTGACTCAGGGGTGCATCTCCTCCGCCATCTTGCTCCGCCTCCCTCCGGCTCTTTTCTTATTTTTCACCTGTAATCATATTTTTTCATAGTTTCCTTCTCCAATAATGAGGGCTCCATTTTTGTAGTTTTTATGGTCCTGTTATTCATCTTTTTTCCTGCCAGTTTTATCCCTTAAGGTTTTTTGTATGTTTGTTTCGTTTTGATTTATACTATTTTTGCTTTTATTTTTTACTTAGTGGAGGGGAGTCTTGTTTCTGTTTGGCTGGCAAAGAGCTCCTGATTTTGATAGATCAGTGAACCCAGCCCCCTAGAAGCTGCGATTTGTGGATGTGGGTCAAAGTACCCTATTGTACACTACTATTACTCCTGTCTCTCACTTTATGTTCCTCTATTCTTTTTGTCAGTCTCACCCTTTGCGTTTCCTGTTCATCTTTTCTGTTTTTTATCTTTTCTCCCTTGTTGCTCTTCACTTTCTTTCTTTTTCTCCTATACTAAAAGGATACTTTAATATCTTAGGTAAGAGACAAGGTAACTTAAAGAGGAGGAGGTGTTGTGCCCAGGATTGCCCAAACACCATGCCTCCATACGAGATGACTTAAAAGAAGAGTCCTTTATTGCAGAGCCACCCATTGGCTGCCTCACACCCAACATAGTGGTTGGGAGGGAAGCCTCAATTGCTCAGTGGGTCGTGTTTTTAAGGGTTAGCCTGCATCCTGATTGGCACACAGGCTGCCCAGGTACATCCGGGTTGGTTACCAAGCAATGTACAGAAGCAGAATTTTGTGGTTAGTTGGTCGTACATCTTTGTTTCAGTACTTTCCCTACTTGGTATTTCTCAAAGGTCAGTCTGGGAACAGTTGGTACTTCCCAGTCTGTTTGTCAGGGGAGTTAGTCAAGCAAGAAGTCAGTGTGTACTTTCCCATCTAACTTGGGAGTGAACCAGACTTAGTCCATTTTGCTGAAGGCTTGCAGCCAGAAATTTGCCAGGAGTTAACTGGTATTTTTCCACCTTAGTCTAGGCCTAAGAGAGAAAATGAATGAAAACAGTAGGGTAAGGAAACAGATGAAAAGAAAACACTCATGTGGAAGGAACAGCAGGAAAATCCTCGCAACATGAAAAATCAGAACAGAGCAACCAACCCAAGGGGTCACGAGGTAGCTACTACAGAGGATTCCACCTATAAAGAAATGTTAAAAATGACAGAAAGGGAATTTAAAATATGTATGGTAAAAACAAAGAATGAAATTGCTGAGAATGTGGAAAATAACCAACAAGAAATCTAAACCCAGAATAAAATAAGAGATGAATGAAATGAAGACTATAGAAAGGATATATAGCATAGCTTAAGGAACTGAAGCAGTCAATCAGGGAATGTAAAGATTTAGTAGAAGGGATAAATAACATATTAGACTATGCAAAAGAAAGAATCTCAGAGGTACTGGATAAAGCTCTTTAGTTAACTCAGGCAGTTAAAGAGACAGAAAAAAAAACAGAGAAAGCAGAATGATCAATGAGAGAATTATGAGACTTCTTGAAGTGTTCAAACACTTCAAGGTATCACAGAAGGGGAAAAAGAACATCCCAAAGGAAGCTCTACTAGAGTATATCATAAGTTTTTCCAAGTTTCACCAATTATTCTGACACACTTCTTTCAAAGGGATATAGAGGACCAGGTCCTCTCAACTCAAACAGATTTCAAAGACACATTGTCATAAACCTGTCCATAATCAAGAGAAAAAAGAAAATTCTGCAAGCAGACAGGTGTAAGTGCCAATTGATCTACAGAGGCAAATCCATCAGGGTCAAATGAAACTTTTTAAGCAACAAGGGAATTGTAACTTATCTTTAACCTACAGCCTCAAATTTTATATCCTGCTAATCTATAGTTAAAATTCCTGGAAAAATCAAAGGTTTTACTGACATGCAAACATTGAGTAAGTGTGCCACTGCAAACTTTCCTACAGGATATACTTAGTTAGACCTATTATCCACACTGACCATCACAATGGGCCACCAGCAAACTAAATGCCCAGAAAATAAAGGAAAAAACCTACCTTTCACAATGGCTCAAAGGATAAAGTAAGCAATAGACTTGCACAAAATAAGATGAATAGAACTCCATCACACTCAACAATTTTCTCAGTACATGTTAAAGGCCTAAATTCCCCCTGAAGGGTCACAGGCTCACTGATTGGATAAAAACACAAGCCATACATATGCTGCCTATAGGAAACACACCTAGCCTTGAAGGACAAAGTAAGACTCAGGGTGAAAGGATGGAAGACAATATTTCAGGCAAATGGAAATCAGAAGAAAGGAGGGGTCACAAACTTATTTTAAAATACAAGTGGATTAAGGCAACTAAATTCAAAAAAGACAATTATGTGCACTTGATATTTGTCAAGGGAACAGTGTAACAATAAGACATTTTGAATCTAAATATTTGTGCAAACAACTTAAATGATCCCAGATTTATAAAACAGACATTATTACTCTGAGCATTATAATATCCTAAAATATGGTAATTGTAGGGAGCTTTAATAGTCCTCTTACAAATCTGCACAGATCCTCTAAACAGAAACTAAACAAAGATACAAGAAATGTAAATGTCACCCTAGAATAACTGTATTTAATAGATATATATAGAACAAACCATCCTAAATCTAAGAAATATATGTTCATCTTGTCAGCCCATGGAACACTCTCCAAAATAGACCATATCTTAGGACACAGATCAAACCTCAACAAGGTCAAAAGAATTGAAGTTGTACCATGTAGGTTCTTAGACCACAAGGAATAAAGTTGGAACTCAACGCCAACAAAAATTTTCATCTTCACACAAAGGCATGGAAACTAAATAACCTTATGCTGAATGATAGTTGGATCAAGGAAGAGATCAAAAAGAAATCATTAATTTCATTGATCATAACCACAATGAATACACAAGCTACTAAAACCTTAGAGACACTACAAAAGCAGTGCTAAGAGGGAAATTTATCACATTAGATGTCTACATCTAAAATAGAAAGAGAGCACATCAACAATCTATCAATAATGAATCATTTTTTAAAAACTTGAAAAGGAAGAGCACTCTAATCTGAAACTAGTAGAAGAAAAGAAATAACCAAAATTAAATCAGAAGTAGATGAAATTATAAATAAATGAATTATTCATAAAATTAATGTCATAAAAATTTGATTCTTTGGAAATTAACAAAATTGTTAAACCATTGGAAAGATTATCTAGAAATAGAAACGTAAAATCTTGAATAACCTCAATCAGAAGTGAAAAATGGGAAATAACAACTGATGCCACAGAGATACAAGAGATTATCTATGACTGCTACCCAAAACTCTATTCCCAGAAATTTGACAATGTAGAAATGGACCAATACCTGGAATCAAACAAACTCCCTATATTAAATAAGAAAAAATAGGCCTCTTGAACAGACCAATACCAATCAGTGAGATTGCATAAACAATAAGAAAGCTTCCAAGTAAAAAGCCCAGGACCAGTGGACTTTACATCAGAATTCTATTACACCTTCAAAGATGTGTGTGTACCTTCACTGCAGAAACTATTCCAAAATATTGAGAAGGAAACAACCTTCCTCAACATATTCTATGAAACAAACTTGATTCCAAAACCAGAAAATGGCCCAAATAAAAGTGAGAACTACAGACCAATTTCACTAATGACTATTGATACAAAAATACTCAATAGAATCTTAGCTAATAGAGTGCAGCTACAAATTAAAAACTATAAATAATCATCAAATGGGCTTCATGGAAGGGATGCAAGGTTGGCTTAACATACACAAATCCATAAATAAATAATCTATATATTAGTAGAAGCAAAAACAAAGACAATGTGACCTCAATAGATGCAGAAAAAGCATTTCATAAAATTCAGCATCCTTTTCTAGCAAGAATACTTAAGAAAATAGGCATAGTGGTCACATTTCTTAAGCTTATTGAAGCCATCTATGACAAACTCACAGAAAACACCATACTGAGTGGAGTAGAAATGAAAGGTTTTCCACTTAGAACTGGAATGAGATGAGGAGGTTCACTATCACCACTATTATTCAACATTGTGCTGGAAGTTCTGGCCAATGCAATCAGGCAAAACAAGAATGTGAAGGGCATTCAAATGGAGGCAGAGGAGATCAAACTCTTTCTCTTTCCTGATGATATGATGTTATGCTTAGAAAACTCTAGAGACTCAATGGAATAACTCCTGGAAGTGTTCAGGAAATACAGCAATGTCTAAGGGTATAAAATCATGTCCACAGATCAGTAGCCTTTGCATATACCAATAACAGCCGAGTTGAGAAGCAAATAAAGGAAACAACAACGTTCACAGAAACTTCAAAGACAATGAAAGACTTAGGAAAATACATAACAAAAGAGGTGAAGGATTTTTACAAAGTGAAGAATCTTTCTTTTTTTTTTTTTCAGGATGGGGCTGGGTTTGAACCCACCACCTCTGGCATATGGGGCTGGTGGCCTACTCCTTTGAGCCACAGGCACCACCCAAGAATCTTTCCTTCTTATGAAACCCTAAAAAAATAAAAAGCAGAAGACATTAACAAATGGAATAATAAACCATGTTCTTGGCTGGGAAGAATCAACATTGTTAAAATGTCTATAATGCCCAAAGCAATCTACAGATTCAATGCAATCCCCATTAAAATGCCAACATCATATTTTGGAGAAATAGAAATAATAGTACTTCATTCCATACTTTTGTATGGAACCAGAAAAAAAAAAAAACATATAGCCAAGGCTATTCTTAGTAATAAAAACAAAGATGGAGGCATCATCCTATCACACTTCAGGCTATATTAAAAGTTCACAGTAATCAAAACAGCATGGTATTAGCACTAAAAAATAGAGACATAAACATGTGGAACAGACTAGAAAATCAAAAGATGAAACCAATCTCTACTTGCCATCTGATCTTTGATAAACCAAACAAAAGCATAGTGTGGAAATTAATCCCTATTCAACAAATGGGGCTGGGAGAATCCGATAACCACATGTAAAAGACTGAAACCTTCATTACTTACAAAAACTGACTCAAGATGGACAAAAGATTTAAATCTAAGACATGAAGTGATTAAAATTTTAGAAGAGAATGTGAGAAAAGCTTTGTATGACGTGATGCAGGGAGATTTTATGAGAAAGACTTCAGTGGCCATTGCAACAACAAAAATTAACAAATGGGACTGAATTAAGCTGAAAAGCTTCTGCACAGCTAAGGACATAACAAGTAAAGCAGAAAGACACCTTTCAGAATGGGAAAAGATATTTGCTGTGTATGAATCTGATAAAGGGTTGCTAACTAGAATTAATAGAGAGCTCAAATTAATGAACAAAAAACAAGTAAACAATCCCATCTATCACTGGGCAAGAGATATGAAGACAAACATCTCTGATGAAGACTGACCAATGGGTAACAAACATTTTAAAAAATTCTCATTATCCCTGATCATCTGAGAAATGCTAATCAATACCACCCTGAAATATCATCTAACCCCAGTGAGAATAGTCCACATCACAAAGTCTCAAAGCTGCAGATGCCAGCATGGATGTGGAAAGAAGGGAAGACTTTTACACTGCTCGTGGGACTACAAACTAATAGAACCTTTTTGGAAGGATGTATGGAGAATCCCTACATCCCTACACAAACTAGACCTCCCATTTGATCCTGTAATCCCATTACTAGGCATCTACCCAGGGGAAAAAAAGTCATTTTATCATAAGGACATTTGTACTAGACTATTTATCACAGCTTATTTTTCAATCACCAAAATGTAGAAACACCTAAATGCTCATCAACCCAGGAATGTATTAACAAGTTGTGGTATACATACACCATACAATACTGTATTTTCTTGATTTTAGTGAATTTGCTTGGAGTATATGTGCAGTCTAGTTTTAAGGAACAACTCATGGATGATCTGGGTTTTGAGATTCAGTTTACTAGGGAATGTTTTGTTTTGTTTTGTTTTCCTGTTTCCTATGCACATTCAGTGTAGTATGGCTGGGAATAAAAATATCGGTTTTTAATTTCTTACCCTCAAAACTGTGCACATATTATGGTATTATCTTCCAACATTTGATGTTAAAGAGTATAATTCTAAGGGCCGTATTTCTTCAACTTTTTTTTTTCTTTTTAGATAGCTATTTTATCTCTGAGGTTTTGCCTTTGTCCTAATATTTCAACATTTCTATGAAGATTTCTCTACATATAGGTTCCTTTTGATTAACTTTTCCTATAACACAATAGGCTTTTTAAGATAAATACTGAAGCTTTGAAACAACCTAATAAATGTTTCAATCATATATTTACTACTTCTGCTCAAATTATTTAATTTTATTTCTTAAACTTGTATTTTATTGAAGTTGTATTGTTTTTCACATATTTTTTCTATCATTTTGTTTGTTTTTTATATTTATAATATATATTTATTTTATTTTTATATATCATTTTTGTATATTTATAACTTTATTCTGTACCTCTGAATACTGAATGTCTCAACTTTATCTTTTTCTCTATGACAATTCTAAAGGCTGACTATAGTTTAGATTTCTGAAATTTTTCAACTACATTTTTTAGTTTTCTCTTAATATCTCCCTTAGAATATAGTTCTCTCCTTTGTAATCTAGTTCATCATTGTTTATTGCATATTATTGTTTTTTCTCATCTATTTATTCTTCATATCTTTTATATTTTGCTTCCTTTTTCCTGCATGTCTTCAGTACCATATTACCTTATCCTTATTTTGGAGGTTTATGCATTTTGTTCCTCTTTTGATTAATAGACTGAGTTAAGAATACACCTTCTTAAATTTTTCCACTTTGGTGTTGGTGAAAGCCCCCTTCTAAGATCCATAGCAAGTTAAAATGCACGTATCTCAGTATGGTCCTGAAATTGTTATACAAATTTAATCTAAATGTAAAGGATATCTATGGCTCAACATTCTTGATTTTCTTTTTTTTTTTTTTTTTGCAGTTTTTGGCTGGGCCTGGGTTTGAACCTGCCAACCTGCCACCTCCGGCATATGGGACCAGCGTCCTACTCCTTTGAGCCACAGGTACTGCCCAACATTCCTGATTTTCTAACATTTAGGACTAAGGAGGAACATAAAATACTTCATAAGACTTCATTCCCCCATGTATAATCCTATCAGAATTCTTTCTCAATACCCACCTACCACAATTTGTTACATAGTCAAAAAGCAATAAACTGTCATTTTCAGAAAGCTGAAATTTCTGACTTGACATACAGAACCATTTATGTGGATTCAGAAGATAGGAAAATGGTCCTTTATCCTCCTCAGTATGCAGTATTTATGCAATAGAGTGACAGCTTCTTGGTTTGCTGGTAGACACAAACCTTCTGTATCAAGAGCAGAAAGTGGGAAAGGAAAATGGATATTTCTATTTATATATAGATATGTTTCCTCTGTTTTTAGTTTTATATTAATGATAGGTTGTCAATCTTTCTTTTACAGCTACTTCAATATATTTTTATCTGAAATTCTTCTGAGATGCTAGCAATCCTTCATAAAGGATAGACTATCTAAATAACTCCTTTTGGATACACTATCTAAATAACTCCTAAAACTGCCTACTTTGTTTGATCTCTAGCACATTATGAAGTATCATCTGTTCCCTAAACTTCCACAGTGGCCTCTGGACTAGTTTGCCTCAATCCATTCTAGTCCATCAACTATCCAATTCCTATATACAATTAGAAGATCTTTTTCTTTTTTTATTGTTGGAGATTCATTGAGAGCACAAAGAACTGGTTTACATTGGTCTCATTTGTTAGATAATGACCCTATTATAATTGTGTACCTCCCCCAAAAGGTGTACCACACACGGTGATCCCCCATCTCCCCCACACCATATAGTAGGTCATTAATTGTCCTCATATCAAAATTGAGTATATAGGATTATTGCTTCTCCATTATTGGGATGCTTTACAAAGAAGAATGTGCTGCACTTCCATCCAAGTTAATGCAAAATATGTAAAGTCTCCATCTTTTTTAATGGCTGAATAGTATTCCATGGTATACATATACCACCGCATATTAATCCATTCCTGGGTTGGAGGACATTTAGTGATTATAAATTGAGCTGCAATAAATAGTCTACTGCAAGTGTCCTTAGGATTTTTTTTCTTCTGGGTAGATACCCAGTAATGGGATTACAGGATCAAATGGGAGGTCTAGTTTGAGTTCTTTGAGAGTTCTCCATACTTCTTTCCAAAAAGTTATACACCAAGCCCAATGCCTATTCCACCCCTTCAGAACTGTTGTATAAGGTCACACAATTAAGTTTGTGAAATTACCATCATGCACTTATGTTGCAACACTGTACAAAATACTCAGTAAGGTTTTGCAACCTTGATATATCAGTGTCTCACAGCTCTGTTCGTGTCAATGTGTGGTGGTGTCTTGCTGAGTGTCATTAATTATTGTTGCAATTTTTTGTGTGCTTTAAAATGACAGCTCTCATGTTCATTCCTGAAAATGACTTGAAAAATTATTTTGAAGGGTGGACTAGGTATTGACATTGGTGCATAGCCTCCCACCAGGAGTACTTTGAAGGTGAATGTAGTGATTTCTGACAATGAAGTATGTAGCACTTTTTCTAGGATCAGTTCAGGAACTTAATTGTGAGATCTCATACAACTAGTCTTTGAACTTTATGGAGGTTAGGGCTGAAAATCTGCATGTAACATATGACTCTCCCCAAAATTAACTACTAATAGCCTACTGTTGATTGGAAGCTTTACTGATAATCTAAGTAGATGATTAGCACAAATTTTGTATGACATATGTATTATATATTATATTCTTAAAATAAAGGAAGATAAATATATTTTATTATCTTTTTTTTTTTTGCTACAGTTTTTGGCCAGGGATGGGTTTGAACCCACCACCTCCAGTATATGGGGCCGGTGCCCTACTCCTTGAGCCACAGGCATCACTCATATTTTACTATTAATTAAGTGAAAGTGGAGCATCATAAAAAGTCTTTATTCTCTTCATCTTCATGTATAGTAGGCTGAGGAGAAGGAAGAAAAGATGGTCTTCTTTTCTCAGGGGTAACATAACACAGTGAATAAAAGCATGGAATTTGGTGTTGGTAGACTCAAATTCCAGCAAAATTGTATTTTTTTTATCTTCTTTAAGCATGTTTCCTTGTTAATATTAATCAAGATAATAGTATTTCTCTTGGAGAATATTTTCTGAGGATTAAATCAGGCAACATATTATAAATAAACTTCTTACAATAGTGTCTGCATCCTATTAATTTTCAGTATGTATTGGAGTTGTATGTGTGTGTGTGCCTTTAAAATGGAAATCTTATTAAACATACAAGAATACTTTAATGTGGTCATTTGTCATATTTATCTTCAGTAAAAGTTTAGGGTGTGATATTAAAATTTATTTCTGTGAGGGAATATCAAGGAAAGACCAAACTTATAGTCACATAGCTGGAATGTGGCAGAGTCAGGATTAAACCCCAAGTGTTCTGACTTCCAGTTCAATGCCTCTTTGACCATGCTTCATCCTGCCATTTGAAGAAACCAGACTTTGACTGCATATGAGAAATTGCATTGCTTGCAATGATTTTCTCTAGCCAATCCACTTGTTTCTGCCTAGTTCTAGTTGTCCAAATAGTAAAGGGAGTGTTATAATTATTTATTATTGTAACAGCATTGAGACCTGGGAAGGTAAGGAATTTCATTTTGCTTTATATGTCCATTTTAGTACATGTTTTCCTATCTGCAGATATCTGTCTGACACATGTTAGACATTGTTTTCTTTTGCGTTACTAAAACTGGTCTCAAAGCTTGAAATTTGACGCTGTCTTAACTGCCTCCCACAGGCAAAGTGTCAAGAGGGCACTCTTCTGGCATGTGCCTTCTCTCCTCAACATGTTTGTCAAACTATTACATAACCTTTCATACAATTAATTTGTTAGCAGATTTTCAAAGGTCTTAAAAGGGCATAACATCTCTGATGTGCCTACTCATTTCCAGAAAGATTTCTAATTTAAGGAGCATTCCACCTGGAGCAACAGGGCCTGAGGAATGTGCACTGTGATTGCAAGTGGTTGGTGTGTGTGTGTGTGTGTGTGTGTGTGTGTGTGTGTGTGTGTGTGTGCATGAACACTCAGAAGTCAAACTTCATGGTGGGCCCAGAAGTCTAATAGCTAAGAACTGTTTCTACATAAATAGCAGCTATAATCAGATACTTTTTCAAGACACCTGAGGAATAAGGCATTACATGTACTATTTGGTAGACTGCAAGGAAAGTTTTGATGAGGAAGAATTGGAAGATTGGGAAAGAGTAAGCATAGGAAATAGAAGTTTATGGAATGAAGTAGCATTAGGCAACATGACCTAACTGAAACTCATAACTTGCTTCAGTGCAGTCTATTTTCAGTTACTATTTTAAATGGTAAACAGGCAAAGTGGCTAAATTTTGTGAAGGAAGACTTAAGTGGACTTTGAGGGTACAGGAAAAATTTGTGAGAAGGAGTTCTACTTCAGTTTAAATCTTCACAACAAGGTATTCAGCTACTTAATACATATTTTAGGTAAGTTTATACCCTGTAATTTCCCTAAGCCATTTTTTATCTCACAGCACATTTGAACCTATATTTAAACTTCTGCAGCATACTTAAATTATGTTGGTCAAAATGAGAGTACAAAATGAATATACTTATGGTGCTTTGAATTTATTTCAAAAATAATTTAATTAAGTTGATAATTGTTATAATTACATCTCCCTGTTTATATCTCCTACTCACACATTTTCCTGCTTTGTTCCTATTCCTAAAAATGCCTTGCTCCCTAGTATCTATCATCTACTCCATAAGAAGTTATTACCTGATAAATTTTGTCTATAAATTTCAGTGGGTACCTACTTTGTAGCCCCTCAATGTTAGGCCATAAAGATAATTAAAATAAACCCATTTTCAGGGAAGAAAGTCATTTAATGAAAAAGATATTGTTCAATGGGTTATGTCAATCAAAAGAGAAACCTATCCTGCTCTATGAGGAAAAATTATCAAAGTTAGATTGGGAAAAAAGTAAAGAAGTTAAGATGGTAAATTTAGAAGACTATGCAAGTCAACAAGGTCTTGTGAAAAAACAAAGAAACCTAAGAAGTCAAAAGAACTATGGAATTTTTTCACATTCTTTTGACTATAGTAGTAGGGTAATCGAAGAATACAATGGAATTCAGATCAAGCAGTTAAAGTTTCCATGAAGACTGAACTGATCTGGAATACTCTGATAGTAAGACTCCACTTGTAATTATCTTCATAATTACAAATGAAATCAACAGTAATTAGTCATGGAGCCACGTATGAATGAGCTAACATTATTTTAGCATATGGTCTTGTAAGAAATGGCAGAGAAGTTTGTATCATAGACAAAAAAAATGAGATTATTAAGTAAATACAGTTTTATTATATATGAAAAGGTTAAATTAAGCCCACACTCTTGAGAGCTTCTAGGTATGGTGCTTACCAGTTGTTTTTCTCACTGATGTTGGGAAAAATTAGTGTGCCTTATAAATCAATTAATTACTTATTATTGCTTGGAGAGAACCACTGAATTAGGGAATACCAGAAGCTCATTGTCTTTGTAGTTTGTAGAAGCTATTTTGGGAGTGCAGGCATTTGGGTAGCTACATTCCTTGAACTTTCTGTGAATCACGAGAAATTTGCCTTAGTCAGATGGAATTCTGGAAGGAGAACAAGGAACCAAAAGAATAACTTACATATGTAAAGTAAATTTTATGTGGCATTTTTGTTTTAATGAAGATATTTGAAACACTGGCAAATTTTCTGAGAATATCCCCTATATGACTCTCTAATGGTGGCATTTCAGACACCACAAGAGGGTACACATATGATTTCTTTCTATTTATATGAGAGCATAAGGGGCTAAAATTATTCTCCAACTCAGACTCCTTATCTTCTGAGTTTTGCCTTTCTTACTTACTGATTGTGCCATTATTTTCTTATCACTTGTCCCTTTCACTAGCTTATAAACTCCCTAAAGGTGGATACTATGGGATCCCAAAGGTCTTTCACTTTGCCTGTCTCATAGCTAGTTTTCCGGAAATATCTGTTGGAGGAATGAATGAACCAAAAAATAGAAAAATAGAAAAAACATTCTGTGTTCCTAGAAATTTATTATTAAATCTTTTCTCTGAGATCTGGTACCCATGCTCTTCAGTCTGGATATGGTTAGTTTTTCTGTTTGTTGTTGTTGTTGTTGTTGTTTAAACATAATACCTGAAGTCAAATGTAATTATAAGCCAAGTTATAATATTTGAAGTATTTATGTAGTTTCAAAAAGCAATACTCAGAACAGTTGAATAACCTTTGTCCATATTGGTTTCCATTTTTGTCTCTTAAACTTTTACTGTCTTCTTTCCTTTCAGCCTTCATGGACGTGTGCCTGGGAGCCTGAGAGATTCATGATGGAAATTGTTTCAAAATAGTTATGTTGGAGCCAAGTCTCCCATTGTATCTTTGAATTCTTAAAAATCCATCCACACCCCAACTAGAGTATCTTAAAATGAAAGGACCAATGTTTAAGGTAATGTGCCTCCATTTTCTTGGTTTTAAGGGGCTACAGTACTAGATCAATTACAACTTTATAGATTTTGGTACTGGTGTATTCATTAGCTATTTTAATTGAATCTACATTAGTATCTGTTTTTCCTCAGGGCAATTAAATTTATCCTGCTGAACTCAGTTCCTTTACATCTAAGCATCTTATGTTGATCATGTCATAAAGTATGTTACTCAATTAACAGCATATGAATTTTGTATACATTAATGTAACTAATGAACAACAGCAGCAAGTGTTACATGTGAACAAATAGTTGTTGTCTTAGTCACTGCTGCATCTCTAGCACCTGTAAGTGGGTTTACAGCTCAATATTCACTCAAGAAAACACAATTCTAATGACTAAAATAGTGAAATTTCCACAAGCTTAAAATAATGTTTCCAAATGTGAAAAATATTTAAATATTGACAATAATACACCCAAAACAACATGTCATAAAAGGATGACTAGATAATTTATGTCAAAATTTAAATCAAGGTGTATAGTCTAAGGAAATTATAATATGTCAAAAACTATTCCCTGATCAATTGTATTATACTTTAGGAAAGTGATTATATGTGGACAGAGGAGATCCATGTAAGACATTTAGAAAAAGATGAATCCACAGAGGGATAATTTTTCAGTGTGTCTCTAAATCACTCAAAGGAGGAGTATTCCCTAACTCGCTGACTTCAAATCCCCTTCACAGATTTATCTCCAAAATAAAAGAGGTATATGCTATTATACCAGTGCTGTGTATGACTTAGTCACCTAAAGTCATTCAGCACAACGCCTCCACACTTGCGTGTGGAGACTTGCATATATTTGTCTCAGAATAAGCCTCTTTATGTTATTTTACAGCCTTTGGGTTATTTTATGTTGACATAACATTTATTATTATCTTATTTTTATCATTTATTTTTTATATTTTGTTTCCTTTTGTTAGAATGTAAGCTCCATTAGGGCAGATATTTTGATTGTCTTGTAGAATGTTGTGATCCATAGAACACATTGGAAAGTATCCAATGTACTCAATGATAGTATGAAACTAATATGTCAATTATTAGTTACATGCTCGCATGCAAAGAAAAACACAAGTATTACATGCCCACTTGTTTTTACACAAGTATAGTCTAGTGAGGGGGAGAGGAAAGGAGGGAAAAATGAAGGGGGAAGAAGGAGGGTGAGAGGTGAGGTCTCATCTAACATGTATAATGTGAGGATGTTCATATGCCCCCTTAGTGAAGAGCTCAACTACAACTTGAACTTTACCTTACCAATGAAAACAATGTAACCTAAATATTTGTACCCTTATATTAATCTGAAATTGAAAAGAGATGCTCTTTTCTCTTTGTTTTCTAGAATCTTAAATCACTGGGTATAATTCAAGGATCACTAGATTATTATCACTGGAGATAAGAAACCACCAATTATATTTGAACAACATTAGCTCAACACCACAACATGTGATATTGGTCACATAGACCTCAGCCTAATCTCACCAAGCCCCCGTTTTATAAAGCCCTATTCTTCTGTTCAAAGCAGTTTGGCAGTCTTTTGAGATGCTAGTTTACCACTTTCATTTTGTGACAAAATAATACACTTCTTTTTTCTCAAACTGCTTGCCCTTGTTTTTCATTTTCACTGTTTTGGCCTCAGGAAAAGTATCCAATTTCAGTAACAGCAGGACATCTCCAAGTGGAGGATTAGATGTAATAAGTGGGCTTAAGATTTATTTGATTTTCAATTGTTTAAAAAATGGAGCTTTGTCTAGAGCAGGCATCCTCAAACTAATATGGCCTGCAGAACACATGCGGCCAGCCTAGGACATTTATCTGGCCCACCGGGTGTTTTTGCCACCTCTGACTGTCCTGCTTAGCAGCCAACTTGTCCCGAGGCCCTCAGTCCAGCCCTGCAATGGTCTGAGGGACAGTGAACTTGCCCCCTCTTTTAAAAGTTTGAGGACCCCTGGTCTAGAAGCTTAGAATGTTTTAAGTTAAGGGATTCTGTTGATCAGAGATAAACAACAGGGCATACACCATCACTTAAGTGATTTGTTATGTAAATTGGTGACTTGCAAATGTTGTTTAACCTTTGTTGTAAATGGCCTTAGGCTTATTAATGACTGTGTATCTTATTGTTAGAATGAATAATTACAAAGCAGACAGGGCATAGTGCATCATGTCTGACCTCCCTTCTTCTCAGAGCCTGTGATTCCAGTTTAAGATTTTTGGAGGGAGTACATTCATTCTTCTTGTGGGACTTAAGATTTTATTTTATTTTTGTTGACAGTTATGATGATAATAAAATCAAGTAATATGATAGGAACTGAATGGGGAAGGGAAGGAAATTCTTGAAGAGATGAGTGGAGGTATCTCTAAGGAGATGGTATTTACCCTAAGATCCAAATAATGAGAATCAGTAAGCTATGTAAAGATATGAATAAAGGATATTTAACAAATAGGATACAGAAAATGCAAATAACCTGAGACAGGAAAAAACTTCAAGTGTAAGATGAACAAAGAATGGACAATATGACTGAAGTATGTTGAGCATGAGGGCACATTATATGATATGAGATATGAGAGATTGAGAAGAGGCAGATATTGCTGGGTCTTTTGGGTGGATTTTATTCTATATGTGATAGTGTTACTGGAATTTCTAGCTCCAGTAGGTTCTTGGTCTCACGGATTTGAAGAATGAACCCACAGAAAAGGGTGGCAGTTAGAATTTCTTCAAAGGGAGGTGATTTAGGAGTCAACAATAGAATCAGGAATCAGGTCTTGGACTAGAACCATTTTTACTGTTTGTGGCCTGATGACTTCATCGCTGGAAGACACAAATCTGAATTAGCATATTAAAATGCAAGGGTAGAAGAGTGAGAAGAAGGGAGTCATTAGGTTGAAAATAATAAAGCCAGTGATTTTAAAAGAAAAGTACATTAACACTCTCCTTGCTGGTATTTAAATAATAACTTTTTTTTTAGGTTTTAATAAAAACTTCAATACCTAGTAAATGGATTGTGGGTCAAATGGATGATTCACTTTTAGTTCTTTGATTCACTTCATGATTCAATTCTGTAAGAGACAGTAGGTTCCAGGATTTTACTTGTGAATGATGCATCCAGGAATTATTCCCATAACTTTAACAGCTCTAGGAGAAGACAGAATAACAAGGAAAGGACTATCCACTTGGGGTCAGGGAAGGTAAATTGTAGAAAAGAGCTTTGATCATAGAGTTGAATATAAGGAGGCAGTTGTCTGATAGCCAAAGATTGCCTTCTGAATTTAAAAGTTCAGTAAGGTCATGAGAAGTATAAATAATGTCTCTTCCCAATGTTAGCTTAGTTCCTTTTGGGATTAAGACTGCTACAGCTGCTACAATTTGTATGCTGTGTGGGCATCCTTTGGCCACAGTGTCAATTTCATTACTAAGATAAGCTACAGGTTGTAAAACTGGACCCTGATATTGAGTCAAGTCTCCTAGGCAATTCTAGTCCTCTCTGTGACATTCAGATTAAATTGTTGTCTGGTGAGAAGATTTATTAATACTTTCTGCTGCTGTAGATTGTATATTATGGTTTTTAGCCCAGTCTTAACTTCTTCTTTTGTTTGTTTTTGGCCGGGGCTGGGGTTGAACCTGCCATCTCCAGCATATGGGGCTGGCGCCCTACTCCTTTGAGCCACAGGTGCCACTCCTTAGCTTCTGCTTATAGACGATATTGTTTTAGATTGGGACACATGGTGGGATTTTTTTTAACTTAATTTGGGCAGGTTGAGCATATTTTTCTCTTCCCACCATCCTGTGGTAGCCCCCATTTCTGGGTTAATTTTTGTCTGTAATAAAGGGAGGCAAAGTTTATGTTCTTGTCCCATATTCATATAAATGGTTGTTCCTGTTTTAGTTACTATGCTCCTTCCCAAAAGAGGAACGGGACTTTCAGGCATGATTAAGAAAGTGTGAGAGAAGAGCTAGTCCCCACAATTGCAGCTTAAAGACTGAGAGAAGAATATGGCAACTAGATTTCCAGACACCCCTTGTATAGTTACAGATTTAGGAGAGAGAAGATCAGGGTTAGAGAGGAGTACAAAAAATGGAGGCTTTTATATCCAGGAGAAATTATATTTCCTGGATCTCCATGATGAGACACAACTGGAGCTCTTGAAGGGTGATGACACAAGCTGAAGCCATGAGAAATTGCCCTGTGTACCCTCAGTGCAGTTTGAGAACTTACTGAGTCATTATCCCTGAAGGCCTCCCATCTGGGAATAGGCTGCCATCCAGTGGTCACCCTGGCATCTGGACAATGGCCTGATGGCTTGCCCAGAAGGTAGTGTTTCCTGGGGCAATTTCTTCTAAAGTGGCCAATCTGACCACATTGGAAGCACTTGTTCTTAGCTCCTCTGGCTCCCCCTGCTTCTGAATGATACTTGCTTGCTGCAGTACCTATAGTAGAGCTGTCACCTTTTTTTAATCCCTTTTTTTTTCTTTTCTCTCTTGCTCCTCCTAATCTTGATTATAAAAGACCACTATTTCCATTTTAAGAATGTCCTTCAGGTTATGATCAGGGTCTAGAGCCAATTTATGGAGTATTTTCCTAATGTGTGGGGCCACTTGAATGATTTTTTTTAGAAATAATTTGGCCCTCTAAGGAGTCAAGTGTCAATTGAGTGTGTTTTCTCTTTGCCTCCCTAGGTCTCTCAAGAAAGGCTGAGGGTCTTTCATTTTGATCCTGGTAAATAGTAGACAACTTGGAATAATTCATAGGCTTTTTCCTGGATCAACATAAACCTTCCAGGATACACGTTAGAAAATGTTTGTATCACCAGACACTTGTTTCTCAGGGTCCCATTCAGGATCCTTAAAGGAAACTGCTTGTCTTTGGTAGGGTATCTGTCCTTTTGCTCAGAGTACATGATGTTATCAGTATAAAACATGAACCACAAATCACCCCACTTTCTAGCTTCATCTAAGACTTCATTTTTCTCATTCAAA
The DNA here is from genome assembly GCA_963574575.1 of Galagoides demidoff. Lineage (NCBI taxonomy): Eukaryota > Metazoa > Chordata > Mammalia > Primates > Galagidae > Galagoides > Galagoides demidoff. The sequence continues at coordinate 14,068 of CAUYQV010026484.1, read as the reverse complement.
GTTAAAGTTTGACCTAGTAGTAGCATTATCTCTCTCCAAGAGAGGTCAAATCCTTAAATCCTTGTCTTAACCTTTTTTTTTTTTTTTTTTAGAGAGACAGAGTTTCACTTTGTCATCCTTGGTAGAGTGTCCTGATGTTACAGCTCACAGCAACCTCCAGCTCTTGGGCTTAGATGATTTTTCTTGCCTCAGCCTCCTGAGTATCTGGGACCACTGGTGCCCGACACAATGTCTGGCTATTTTTTGTTGCAGTTTGGCTAGGGCTGGGTTTGAACCTGCCACCCTCAGTATATGGGGCCAATACCCTATTCACTGAGCCACAGTTGCCACCCCATTTTCCTAACGCTTGATAAACATCTATATACTTATCTGGGTCATCAGAAAATTTATATAAATCAACTTTGATTTAGTTTAAATCATTGCAGAAAATAGAATGAATACTTGCACATTGTCCCTTTCATCCACCATAGTCTCAACCAGGAGACACAAAGAAGGATACAGTTGCATGCTAGGGGTCCCGATGTAATCTGAAGAAACTCCTACAACAGACTCCTTCTTGGGGTTTTCTAAAGGTATGAAGGAAGGTGCAGGAGAAGTAGATGGCAGGTTTGAATTAGGTGCTAACAGCATATTTCTTGAGAATCTCTGGCCATTTGGGGAAGTTATTTTAGCTAGGAGAGTTGGATCTATCTAACAGGTTTTACAAGCTTATACATAGGCAATTCAGACTTTTCTTTTTGTTTACAGTAAAGGTCTAACTAAAAAATGGTACTATAATTTAGGGTACCCTCTGGTGGTCATTGTTCATCATTGGAGAGTAGATCCTAAGGCCAAGTCTGGGTGCAGAAAAGAACTGTATGTTCTTGCTCAGTGTCTGAGATAAAATATGTCCCAGTGCTTCAGGATGCAGCCCAGAGGGGTGTTCCAGCAGCACAGGCTAAAAAAAATCAGATATCTAGGAGCCATAGTGGTGCCACCTAATGAAAATTCTCTTAGCAAGAGAACATATTACCTATCTGTGGGAAAGAACAAATATCCTATGCCTTCCTTAATCAATCCCACCCTCTGTGTTTCTGGTTTGTCAAAGCATCTGCTGGCCAACCCAGGAAGCCTTCATGCTAAACAAAAGTAGTCATCCTTATGATACTTGGGGAATAATTCCTGAGAAGTGTGGCCTCCCCAGCCCCCATGCTTGTCTGGATTTAGCCACAGTTACCAGTATAGTGCTTTGTATCTTCTGTGCTTACTACTTGCCAGCAGGACAGTGTGAGAAATCAGGTATCAGGATCCTGGTCCCACCTGATGAAAGTTCTGCCCCTTTCTGCACCTGCTACTGAGTATATGTATCTGCCAATCAAAGTGGGGAATAAGCCCCACTCTGGAGAAAAACCACTGCTCAATGGTCTGGTATGTAACCCTGTTTGCAAGCTTTTTCTAGATCCCCAATTACAAAGAAAAACAGGCATTTTATCATGAGAAGTTCTTAAATGTTACATTTTATGCCCTCTTTTCTACCCAAAATGTTAGTAAGGCAACAATAATTGAACCGTGTAAAAAACAGAATAGAGTTAAGACACATTTTAAAATTATTGCATTAGAATTAGTTACAACTAGCTAAAGTCTTAGAAAAACCTGGAATGCCTTTGAACTTTTCCATTTACGCCAGCAGCACCAAAAAAAAAAAAAAAAAAAATTCAAATACCCAGGGTCATTTTCTTTGCCTTTCTTCATTTTTAAAAGTTTTCTTTTTTTCTTTCTTTTTTTTTTTTAAGGAGACTGTAGTCTAGTGTTTAGACCCGTTCTTGCCTGGGGGAGTTGCCACACGCTTCTGTAAGTAGGATCCTATTCACCCAGAAGAAGCCATGTAGGGGAGTCATTTTTCACTTTTGTTCACAGCTGACTTCTTGGTCTCTGTTAACACAGTTCAGTTGTTTTTCACAAACACATGTAAAAGCCAATTGAATTTGATTTTGGAGTGAAAGGCAATGAAAAAGATCTTTTTCAAACACACAACATCTGATAAATACCAGAAAGAGTTGGTACTAACTTAACTAAATACATAGTGATCCCTTACTGACATTCAAACAAAGCACGCAAAGAGAGAAACAGCAGGGGTGTGTAGATATAAATAGAAGTGATTGGGACCCAGAAAATCATGAGAGGATAGTAAAAGAACTGGGAGAGCATGGTTTCAGAAGGTCTCCCAGTGTTCTGGGGTCAGAATCATTGCCAGGGACCTCAGGACCTCTGGATGTTACTTCTGTTTGCTTGGCTCTCAGCCAGAGAAAAATAATGTTTACAGCATGGGTTTCAAAGGCTTGTAATATTTACTTCAGTTCCTTTTTTTTTTTTTTTGAGCCAAGGGAAATTTCATTCCCTAACAAATGCAAGCAAGGTAAACTAATTCTTTGTACCCTCAATTAACCTGAAGTGATTAAAAAAAGAAGTTCCTTCCCCAACAGCCTTTTGTCCATTATCTGGAGGTTGGCACTTGTGCTATGTGCTCTTAGAGGCTAATAGGTATTTGAATTATTAGTCTCATTATTATAGTTATAGAGAAAAACAGAATAGAGTTACATAGCCCCATTGCTTACCACAGATCTTCAATCCTGGATGATTTCCCCAAATTTTGTTACCAGAATTTCTTTCTGAAGTAGGTCCCTGGGCTCAGGGATTCAAAGAATGAAACCACAGACTATTTATAAGTACTAGGATTTTATTAAACAGAAGGGAATACAGGAGTAGAGAGCATCAGAGCTTATAGCAGAGGGAAAGATCCAAGTAGGAAGTCTCTATGTGGGTCCTTTGTCTAGGAGTATATGGGTTGAGAATGACATTTGGCCAGGTCTTGGTAGATAGTAGACACTTTTTCAATGTTAATGATCATATTAACAAATGACTGATTGCAGCTCCCCCATCTCAGGGCAAAATGGCAGGGCATTCCCTTCAGAAGAAGCCTAGTGGTTTACATGAAATTGTTCAGGCCTAGGAAATGGGCGTTCCCTTGTCCAGCCCTGAATGGGAGAACACTGTATCAATAGTAAGGCTCTAGAAGGTTTTAAGTTGGGCTGTGTAGAGAGTACTGTTAGTAGGGGAGCAAATGTGGAAGCTTGCAACAATTTAGAAACAGTGGAAACTATTCAATCCAGAAGAGGTTGGTCATCGATCTTCAATCTCCCAAAATAAAACCACTTTTAGACCAGGATCCTGTATCCAGCTAAACTGAGTTTCATTTGTAATGGAGAAATCAAATACTTCAATGACATACATATGTTGAAGAAATTTGCCATAATTAAACCCACTCTCCAGGGTTTCTCAGACCCATCCTCCATAATGATGAGCAGAATGGCCTACCACTGAAGTAAACTCACTCAGAAATTTTTGAGCAAAACCTAACTTCCACAGTGGTGAAAGAGTTAAAATATCGAGTGGGTTATTGTGTTAAAACATTTGTATTCTACATTTAGAAAGATTCACATGTACCCTTGTATGATGAAGCATAGGCATGGTCCCATGATATGAAGGCTATCTTAACCAGTTTGATGAAAATATTTCAGATTGTATAAATAACCAGCACAATGTACACCATGACTGCATTAATGTACACAGCTACGATTTAATAAATAAATAAATAAAAATAGACTTCACATTTGAAAAACATGACATCCAAAACACTACCATGTTTATCAATTTTCTCAGTTAATGTGAATGGTTTAAATTGCCCTCTAAAGAGGCACAGGTTGGCTGATTGGTTACATAAATTCAGAGCAGATATCTGTTGCATACAAGATTCTCATCTTCCTTTAAAGGATACAAATAGACTCAAGGTGAAGGGATGGACATCTATAATATAAGCAAATGGAAATCAGAAAAAAAAGCAAGGGTTGTGATTTTATTTGCAGATATAATTGGCCTTTAACAAACAAACAATGGTTAAAGGAATCCATTTGTCAAGGAATCATTTCCTTGACAAATGATTCATACCTATTTGTCAAGGAAAACACTTAACATGAAGAGATTTTGATAATTAACATCTATGCACCCAACCGGAATGCTCCTCAATTTATAAAGCAAATATTAACAGTCATAAACAATTTGATATCTTCCTGTACTATAATAGTTGGAGATTTTAACACCCCTTTGGTAGTTTTGCATAGATTCTCCAAGAAGAAATTAATCAAAGAAATAATGGACTTAAACTTGACCCTACAACAAATGGATTTAACAGAAATCTATAGAACATTTCATCCTAATAAAACTGAATATACATTTTTTTTCTCATCAGCCCATGAATAATTCTCCAAGATTTATCATATCTTAAGACACAAGTCTAACCTCAGGAAATTTAAAAGAATGGAAATTATTTATTTTATCTTCTTGGATGATGATGGAATAAAAGTTAAACTCAACAGAAACAGGAGTCTTCATACTCCAACAATGTCATGGAAAGTAATTTATGCTGAATGATGGGTTGGCAAATGATGAGATTAAGAACAAAAAGACCAAATTTTTGGAATAAAATGATAATGAAGTCACAAATAATCAAAACCTGTGGGATACTGCAATAGCAGTTCTAAGAGGGAAATTTGTAGTATTATAAGCCTTCCTCAGGGAAACAGAAGGAGAGGATGTCAAAAACTTAATGGGTCATTTCAAGCAACTGGAAAAGGAAGAACATTTCAAACCCAAACTCAGCAGAAAAAAAGAAATAACCAAAATTAGGTCAGACTTAAATAAAATTGAAAATAAAAGAATCATTTAGAAGATCAATTTTAAAAGTTTTTTTTTTTGTAAAGATTAGTAAAATTGGCTAGCCTAACTGGAAGCAGAAAAGTAAAATGTCTAATATTGTCGATCAGAAATGATAAAGGAGAAATAACAACAGACACCTCACAAATTCTTAGGAATTTTGAATTCATTAAGAATTCAAAAAATTCTTAATGATTGAGGTGGAACAAGAAAGCAGAGGGGATGCATCACTGGGTCAACTCTCCTCACAGTTTCAGGTGAAAGTGGGGGCACTGGATCTTTCCCCGTGTGGAGTGCTGGCATAGACAAGCAATGCAGGGTGTGCAGCAAAGAGGTGAATTGCTGAATTGGAAGTGTAACCCAGAACCATGGTATCTTCCAGAAAAAACTCAGCACTACAACTGAAGTGGCATCAGTTGTGGCTGGCAGCCAGCGGCCTGAAACAGCAGAAACCAATCCCTCCCCTACAAAGGACTTCTATACCCAATTCGTGGGGAGTTTGGGTGTTTTGCAGAGAGTGTGGTGAGGCATGGACTCACAAGCGGAATTTGGTGACAAGAAAGGGGAACCATTTGGACCCTGTTTGGAGCATCAGGGGTTCAGGCAACCAGACAGAAATTTGAGGGGAAAGGATTCCACTTAGGAAACAAATTCACTTTGTAATTTTAAAAGTCTTTGGTGCACTGCACTGAACCAGCGAGCAACAGGGGGCAATCAACCCCTTTCCTACAGACTCTAAAAAGTCTTTTGTGCATGGGGCATTGAATCTGCAGGAATCAGAGGTAACCAGCCCCTCCCTCACAGAAATGTACTGAAAACTCTGTACCATGGCACTAAAATGGCTGGCATAAGCAGCAACCAGCCCTTTTCCCATGGATAACAATTTCCAGTTTGAGGGGAAACTAGGAGTTAAGTGGAAAAACTGGTGAAGCGTGGACTTCTGTGCCAACTTTGGAGGACAGATAGGAGTGCCCCCTGGAAAAGGTCAAGGCTGGGCAGCCAGCCAAGAAATGGTGTCTCCATAGCACCTCTTCCAGGAGCACGGAGAGCTCAATCTCACCTGTAGCCAGTCACCCTGCATCTGAAGCTGGTTCAGGATACCCCACACTTTACGGGAAATGTTGTAGGGAGAATTTGTGCAACTTGCCAGCAAAGATTCCTTTTTTTTTTTTTTTTTTGGCCTGGGAACCACTCACAGTGCCACCTGCTGTCTAGAAATTATATTGCAACATAAATATATTCCCACTAAAGTTGATCCCCACTTCATATGTATGTTTGTATATATACATAAGAATAGTATTTTTCTTGGTGGTGCCCCCTTTTTTTCTTTATCCTTTTTATTGTAGGCGTTACTGTTAAGTCTTTTTATTTTTTTTTATTATCAATACTATTCTTCCTTTTTTCTTCTCTCTTCCTCTCCTTCTCTTCTTATGGTTGCTGAGAATGCTTACATTAGACTAATAGTTTTGTTTTAGTTTTTTATTTATTTCTTTTCTTTTTTTATTTTTTTTATCATTTATGAGTTTTTTTGTTTGTTTCTTTGTTTGTTTTTATTTTGTTTTGTTTTTTGTCTGTTTTTTTCCTTGTTTCTGATTGTCTGTGTGCTTGTGTGTCCGGTAGCATTTTTGTCTGTTTATTTGTTTCCTTGGTTTCAATGTGTTTTATACTTTGCTAAATCCTTGGATTGGCTATTTTCCCAAACTCCGATTTTCACATTCAATAAGAATATGGAGGAACAGGGGGGTGAGGGCTGGCTGCAGCTAGTTTTCAACATAAACTCCAGTTCAGGGGGAGAGACAACTTCCAGAAAGAACCCAACAAAGCTGAAGGAGGAGAGCTGACCTGAGAGAAGAGATAGATAAACGCACTTCTTCTGCATGGAGGCAAGCCACAACTTTAAGAAAACAAATTCCAGGTTTAGATTGAGTCCAGGTGAAATATTCTCCAGCTGCCATTGAGTGCCTGAGGCAGACAGGTTTCAGCTCCCTCTGCTGGCTAGCAACAAAGAGTGTTCACCGAGTTGAGGAGACATTGACTTTACTTGGACTCAGGCAGGCACAAAGCCCTGACACACTTGCTTATTGGCCAGGACTTGGCCACAGAGTCTGGGTTAACAGAGACTGGTGGTGCGGTTACAAGAGATTAGGGTTACCAGAGTCCGGTGGTGAAGAATGAGCAAGGAGGGTAAAGAGACATCAGACTCCTTACTCCAAATCGGCTACTGAATGAGCCTTTCTGACTCCTCAGAGCATCAGAGTGAGCCACACCTGATCTACCAGTAGATTCTTACTATCTAGGTGCTGGAGACCTTGTAAGATTTTCAGCTAGAGAGTGGGTACTGATCAGATCAATAGGTTTGGATCTCTTGAACTGGGCAAGTTAACTAGGGGTTCAGGGAGAATCTCTGGTGCTATCTGGATTTTCTCAGGCCTAGATTGATTCAGGTGGAACATTCTCCAGCTATCATTGAGTGCCTGAGACAGACAGGCTTCAGCTCCCTTTGCTGACTGGCAACAAAGAGCAGTTACTGAGTGGTGGTGGCATTGACTCTACTTTGACTCGGGAAGACACAAAGTCCTGCCACACTTGCTTATTGGACAACTGTGTCACAGCTCCATGGGGGTCTCCAGTAATTGGGTGTGACAAAGGTGCAAGGTGGGGAAAGAGGCATCAACATTCTCAGACTAATTTATTTGCTGGGTAGATCCTTCTGACACCATGGAGCACTGGAGTGAGTCATATCTAAGCTGCCAGAAGACTCCTGCTGTCTAGCTGCCAGAGACCTTTTGAACTCCCCCAGTTGAGACAGTGCTGACTGGGACATTTGATTTAGATCTCTTGAACTGGGCCAATCATCTGAGAACTACCCAAAGCAGTACCCTGGGGATGTGGCTGTGGGAAGGTGTAGTTTTCCTTTCTAAACTGTCACCTCTGCTGAAAAAGGTGGGGTGACTTAATTGCTGATATTTCTCCACAGCTGAGGCTTTAACTGAGAGTAATTGATTTTCTAAGGTAGAACAGAGACCAATCAAAAACAAGATAGAGACACTCAGCCTCACCACACCAAGCAGGCCCCCAGTCTCTCAGACCTTAACACTATACGCATCATTGGCAAAGCTCTAAGGGAAAAGGTACAGACACCAGTTCCAGCCTTTGCCCAAAAGAGCTAGTAAAACACTACTCCCAGAGCCCCCAACCCAACTTCTTCTTTTGTGATGACCTAGCCTAATGGTGTAAATTAAGCATGGGGAGGAATCAGTGGAAAAACTCTGGTAATATGAATAACCAGAGTAGATCAACCCCCCCCACCCCAAAAAAGGATGTGGCAGATGCATCTGAAGATCCCACTGATTAACAGATAGCTGACATGTCATAAAACAAGTTCAGAATTTGGATAGCAAATAAGATTAAAAAAATGGAAGAAAGGAGGGAACCAGAACTTCAAGAAATTATTCAAAAGATGTCTCAAGGAATTATTCAGAAGCTGTCTCAAAAATTCAACAATTTCAAAGATAAAATGATCAAAGATTTTGAAACATTGAAGTAAGAGTTCATAGCCCTCAAAGATCTGAAAGATATGGTAGTATCCCTCGGTAACAGAGTGGAACAGGCAGAAGAAAGGATCTCTGACATTAAAGACAAAGCTTTTGAATGAACCCAAGAGCTCAAAGATGAAAAGAAATGGAAAGCAAAAACAGATCTTTCTCTCAGAGAGTAATCAGATAATTTGAAGAAAACTAATATTCACCTTATAGGAATCCCTAAAGGCGATGAAGTTGCTTCACAAAACACAGAGGCTCTTCTTCATGAAATTATGAAAGAGAACGTTCCAGACATTGGAGTTTCTGACATTCAGATAGCAGATAGATTGAGAACCACAGCATGACTCAACCAGAACAAGACATCCCACAGACACATCATAATTAACTTCACTAAAGTTCAGATGAAAGAGAAAATTCTGAAAGCACTCAGACATAAGAAAATCATAACATACAAGAGAAGAGTATTAGGATGACTGCAGATCTCTCAGTTGGAACCTTTCAGGCTAGAAGAGGATGGTCATTGACTTTTAATTTCCAAAAACAAAAGAACTTTCAACCAGGATCCTATCCAGCTAAACTGAGTTTCATCTATGATGGAGAAATTAAATACTTTAACAATATTCACATGTTGAAAAAATTTGCCATAACTAAACCACCCTCCAGGAAATTCTTAAACCTATCCTCCATAATGACCAGTGTAATCCTCCACCGCAAAAGTAAACTCACTCAGAAACTTTTGATCAATTCCAACTTTCACAGTGGTGAAAGGATTAAAAATGTCTACTGAATTTTTGAGCAACTCGATGCCCAAAATTTTACCAGCCTTATCAATAATTTCAATCAATGAGTATGGCTTAAATTGTCCTCTAAAGAGGCACAGATTGGCTCATTGGATACATAAACTCAAACTGGACATCTATTGTATTCAGGAATTGCATCTTACTTTAAAAGATAAATATAAACTCAGGGTGGAGAGACGGTCACCTATATTCCAGGCTAATGGAAAGCAGAAAAAAGGAGGTTTTATAATTTTATTCCAGATACAATAGGGTTTAAACCAACAAAAGTAAGCAAAGAAGAGGATGGCCACTTTATATTTGCTAAAGGTAACACTCAATATGATGAGATCTCAATTATCAATATCTATGCACCCAACCAGAATGCACCTAAATTTATAAGAGATACTCTAACAGGCATGAGCAACTTGATCTCTCCAAGCTCCATCATAGTCGGAGATTTTAACACTCCTTTGGCAGTGATGGATAGATCCTTCAACAAGAAGCTTAGCAAAGAAATTTTAGATTTAAACTTAACCATTCAGCATTTGGATTTAATGGACATCTACAGAACATCTCATACTAACAAAACTGAATAGACATTTTTCTCATCAGCCCATGGAACATACTCCTTATTTTAGGACACAAGTCTAAACTCAGGAAATTTAAAAGAATAGAAATTATTCCTTGCATCTTCTCAGACCATCATGGAATAAAAGTTCAACTCAGTAACAACAGGAATCTGCAGACTCATACAAAAACATGGAGGCTAAATAACCTTATGCTGAATGACAGGTGGGTCAGAGATGAGATCAAGAAAGAAATTACCAAATTTTTAGGAAAAAAAATAATGAATACACAAGTTATCAGAAACTCTGGGATACATCAAAGGCAGTCCTGAGAGAGAAATTTATAGCACTGCAAGCCTACCTCAAGAAATAGAAAGAGGAGAGGAAGTTAACAACCTCATGGGACATCTAAAGCAACTGGATAAGGAAGAACATTCCAGTCCCAAATCCAGCAGAATAATAGAAATACCAAAATTAGAACAGAATTAAATGAAATTGAATACAAAAGGTTTATGCAACAGATCAATAAATCAAAGTTTGTTTTTTGAAAAGGTCAAGAAGATAAATAAACCTTTGACCAACCTAACCAAGAAAAAAAAGGGTAAAATCTCAAATTTCATCAATCAGAAATGGTGAAGCTGAAATAACAACAGACCCTTCAGAAATTCAAAAAATCCTTAATGAATATTGCAAGTAAATTTATTCTCAGAAATATGAAAATCTGAAGGAAATCGACCAATACTTGTAAGCACGCTACCTTCCATGACTTTGTCAGAATGAAGTGGAAATGTTGAACAGGCCTATATCAAGTTCTGAAATAGCATCAGGTATACAAAATCTCCCTTAAGAGAAAATCCTGGGACCAGATGGCTTCACGTCAGAATTCTACCAAACCTTTAAAGAGGAACAAGTACCTATATTACTCAACCTTTTCCAAAATATTGAAAAAGATGGAATACTACCCAACACATTCTATGAAGCAAACATAACCTTGATTCCCAAACCAGGAAAGGACCCAACTAGAAAAGAAAATTATAAACCAATATGACTAATGAATATAGATGCGAAAATATTCAACAAGATCCTAACGAATAGAATCCAGCAACACATCAAATAAATTATACACCACAACCAAGTGAGTTTTATCCCAGGATCTCAAGGATGGTTTAACATACATAATTCAATAAGTATAACTCATCACATAAACAAATTAAAAAACAAAGACCATATTATTCTCTCAATTGATGCAGAAAAAGCTTTTGATAATATCCAGTATCCTTTTATGATCAGAGCATTTAAGAAAATTGGTATAGAAGGGACATTTCTTAAACTGATAGAGGCCATCTACAGCAAACCCACAGCCAATATTTTGTTGAATGGAGTTAAAATGAAATCATTTCCACTCATATGAGGAACCAGGCAATGTTTCCCACTGTATTCATTGCTCTTTAACATTGTAATGGAAGTTTTAGCCATTGCAATTAGGGAAGAAAAGGTGATTAAGGGCATCCATATAGTGTCAGGAGAGATTAAACTTTCACTTTTCACAGATGATATGATTCTATATCTGGAAAACACTAAGGATTTGACTATAAAACTCTTAGAAGCAATCAAAGGATACAGGAACGTCTCAAGTTACAAAATCAACACTCATAGATCTGTAGCCTTTATATATACCAACAGCAGCCAAGCTGAAAAAAAGTCAAGAACTCTATTTTGTTCACAGTAGTAACAAAGAAGTTGAAAGATTTCGGAGTTTATGTAACAAAGGATGTGAAAAAACTCTATAAAGAGAACTATGAAACTCTAAGAAAAGAAATAGCTGAAAATGTTAAGAAATGGAAGAATATACCATGCTCATGGCTGGGAAGAATCAACATTGTTAAGATGTCCATATTACCCAAAGCAATATATAATTGTAATTCAGTCCCCATTAAAGATCCACTGTCTTGTTTTAAAAATCTTGAAATAATAATATGTCATTTTATATGGAATCAGAAAAATTCTCTCATAGCCGGAACATTACTCAGGAATAAAAACAAAGCAGGAAGAATGACACTACCAGACCTCAGATTGTACTATAAATCAATAGTGATTAAAACAGCATGATACTGGCACAAAAATAGAGAGGTAGATATATGGAACAGAATAGAGAGCCAACAGATGAATACAGCTACTTACCATTACCTGATCTTTGACAAGCCAATTAAAAACCTTGAGTGGGGAAAAGATTCCCTATTTAACAAATGGTGCACGGTGAACTGACTGGCAACCTGTAGAAGACTGAAACTGGATCCACGCCTTTTACTATTAACTAAGATATATTCCTACTGGATTAAAGATTTAAACTTAAGGCATGAAACCATAAAATTACTAGAAGAAAGTGTAGGAAAAACCCTTGAATAAATTGGCCTGGGTGAAAATTTTATGAGGAGGGCACGCCGGGCAATTGAAGCAACATCAAAAATACACTATTAGGATCTGATCAAATGAAAGAGCTTCTTCTGCACAGCCAAGAACACAGTAAGTAAAGCAAGCAGACAGCCCTAAGAATGGGAGAAGATTTTTGTAGGTTATGTCTCTGACAAAGGTTTAATAACCAGAATCCATAGAGAACTCAAACATACTAGCAAGAACAAAACAAGTGATCCCATTTCAGGGTGGGCAAAGGACTCAAAGACGAATTTCGCTAAAGAAGATGGGTGTATGGCCTAAAGATATATGAAAAAATGCTCACCATCCTTAATCATCAGAGTAATGCAAATCAAAACTACTTTGAGATACTACCTCCTAACTCCAGTAAGATTAGCCCATGTCATGAAATTCCAAAACCAGAGATCCTGGCATGGATGTGGAGAAAAGGGAACACTTCTACACTGCTGCTGGAATACAAACTAATAAGTTCCTTTTGGAAAGATGTCTGGAGAACACTTAGAGAACTAAAAATAGACCTGCCATTTGATCCTGAAATTCCTTTATTATGTATATACCCAGAAGACAAAAAATCACATTACAACAAAGATATTTGTATCAGAATGTTTATTGCAGCCCAATTCATAATTTCCAGGTCATGGAAGAAGCCCAAGTGCCCCTCAATCTACGAATGGATCAACAAACTGTGGTATATGTACACCCTGGAATACTATGCAGTCATAAAGAAAGATGGAGACTTTATCTCCTTCATGTTTACATGGATGGACCTGGAAAATGTTCTTCTTAGCAAAGTATCACAAGAATGGAAGAAAAGGTGGGGCGGAGCCAAGATGGCGGACTGCAGCCAGCTTTTTGCAGAAGCTCTCGTCCAGAAGGAGACTAAAAGGACAGAAGTTTAGCTAATTAGCTGATGGTTTGGAGCAGAGCCAAGAGAGAAGATTGAGGAGCACACTTCAACCTTCCTGAGGCGAGCTGCAACCACAAAAATACAACCAAAAGGTACAGAATCCACCACCAAGCGGATGGGAGTCCCCTCCCCCACAACAAGGGCTCGCGGTTTACTCCATGCAAACAAGCGAGCAGAGTTCAAACTTCCTCCCACTCTATCCCACGGGAGACACTCCCTAAAAACTGGACCTCCTACCTCTGCTGGCGTGCCACGGAACCCTCCGGCCAGGCACAAAACTGGGAAACTGTATAAATCTGTATATATTCCCCACCTGCAACATTGAACTCTGAGGAGTCCCCACCCACCCACTCCGAGATCCGGAGGTTTATTACCTATGGAGTTCTGATTCCTGGGCATCTCCTTCGGAGACGTGGACGGGCAAAGAGCTGGTGCTGTTCTGTGCTGACTGTGGTGTGGGTGTGAGGAGAGGAGATCAGCTCGGGCTGCCAGGTCAGCAACGGTGGAGTCCTGAGTGGCGGACTCTTGCCATTGACCCATCCCAGCCCCATCCCTTTGGGATTTGGACAGCGGCCACAGGCAGGGCGCACATAACTTTTTGGGGTGGAGCGCCAGCCCTCAGGGGGCGAATGCGGCTGAGAAAAAGGCAGTGGGCGGGCAGAGGCTAGAATTCACACCTGAGTGTAAAGCTGAAGGCAACCTCTGAAGTACAGAGAAATCTAGCTGGACAGAAGCCTAATTTAAACACACAAGGCCCCCTTGCCGAACTCAGATTTCTGGCTGATTTTGTCAGGTAAACCCCAGGAGCAGTGGCCTACTGGAGTGAATAGGGCCACAGACCTGGGGGATTACGAGTGACTGGCTGCAAGGTGGGGAAGGAGGTATTAAACTTCCCACACCAACCCGTTTGCCAGGTGGGTCCCTTTGCCTTCACGGAGCACTGGAGCAAGTTATATCTGAACTGCAAGCAGACCCCTCTTATCTACCTCCCAGAGACATTTGAACTCTTCCACCTGAAACGGGTGCTGACTGGGACAACTGACTTGGACCCCTCAAACCTGGTAGACCACCCAGGGACTATTCAAAGGGGCA
>CAUYQV010026480.1:0-14831 GCA_963574575.1 Galagoides demidoff | reverse complement strand
AAATAAATAAATAAAATAAACCCCCCAAAAAAAGTTGAACTCAAAAAAACCAAAGAATCTTCATACTCAAAGTCATGGAAACTAAATAACCTTATGCTGAATCATAGCTGGGTCAAAAATAAGATTAAGAAAGGAATTACCAAATTTTTGGCCAGGCGTTGTGGCAGGCACTTGTGGTCCCAGCTACTTGGAAGGCGGATGCAGGAGACTTGCTTGAGCCCAGGAGTTGGAGGTTGCTATGAGCTGTGATGCCATGGCACTCTATCCAGGGGGATAGCTTGAGGCTCCGCCTCAAAAAAAAAAAAAAGAAATTACCAAGTTTTTGGAACAAAATGACAATGAAGACACTAATTATCAAAACCTGTGGGATACCACAAAGTCAGTCCTATGACAGAAATTTATAGCCTTGGAAGCCTTCCTCAAGAGAATGGAAAGAGAGGAAGTCAATAACTTTCTGAATCATCTCAAGTAAGTGTAAAAGGAATAACATTCCAACCCCAAACCGAGCAGTAGACAAGAAATAATCAAAATAAGAGCAGAATTAAATGAAATTGAAAACAAAGAATCATTCAGAAGATCAATGAATCAAAAAGTTTTTTTAAAAAGATTAACAAAATTGATAGGCTCGGCGCCTGTGGCTCAAGTGGCTAAGGCGCCAGCCACATACACCTAAGGTGGCGGGTTCGAATCCAGTCCTTGGCCTGCCAAACAACAATGATGGCTGCAACCAAAAAAAATAGCCAGGCGTTGTGGCTGGTGCCTGTGGTCCCAGCAACTTGGGAGGTGGAGGCAGGAGACTCGCTTGAGATCAGGAGTTGGAGGTTGCTATGAGCTATGCCACGGCATTCTACCCAAGGGGACAGCTTGAGGCTCTGTCTCAAAAAAAAAAAAAAAGAAAGAAAATTGATAAGCCTTCGACTAACCTAACCAGAAACAGAAAAGTACAATCCCTAATATCATCATCAAAAATGATGAATGAGAAACAACATAGACATCTCAGAAATTTAAAAAATCTTTAGTGAATACTAAAAAAACTCAATTCTCAGAAATATGAAAATCTGGAGGAAATAGACCAATACATGGAAGCACACCACCTTTCCAGAGTCAGCCAAAAAGAATTGGAAATGTTTAATAGACCTATATCAAGCACTGAAATAGCATCAACTATATACCAAGCCTTTAAAGAGAAACTAGTACCTATATTACATAACCTTTTCCAAAACAGAAAAAGAAAGACTACTTCCCAATACATTCTACTAAGCAAATATCACCCTGATCCCCAAACCAGGAAAAGACCCCAAAATGAAAGAAAATTATAAACCAATATAATTAATGAATATAAATGCAAAAATATTTAATAACATTCTAGCAAACAGAATTCAGCAACACATCAAACAAATTATACACCATGACCAAGTTGGTTTTATCCCAGGTTCTCAAGGTTGGTTCAACACATGTAAATCTATAAATATGATACATCACATAAACAAAATAAAAATCAAAGACTGTATTATTCTCTCAATTAAAGTAGAAAAATCTTTTGATAATATCCAGCATTCTTTCACGATCAGAACACTTAAGAAAATAGGCTTAGACAGTTCATTTCTTAAACTGATAGAGGCCATCTACAAAAAGCCCACAGCCAATGTCATATTAAATGGAGGAAAACTGAAAACATTTCCACTCAGATATGGATTAGGCAAGGTTGCCCATTGTCTCCACTAGTATTCAACATAGTAATGGAAGCCTTAGCCATAGCAATGAGGCAAGAGAAGACAATCAAGGATATCCAAAAGGGGTAGAAGGGATCAAACTTTCACTCTTTGCGGATGATATGATTTTATACCTGGAAAACCCCAGGGTGCTACAAAACTCTTAGAAGTGATCAAGGAATACATAAGTGTCTCAGGATACAAAGTCAATACTTACAAATCAGTAGCTTTTATATATACCAACAATAGTCAAGCAGAAAAAATAGTCAAGGACTATTTACTCCTTTTACAATAGTGCCAAAGAAGAAGAAATATCTGGGAAGTTACCTAACAAAGGACTACAAAGATCTCTATAAAGAGAACTATGAAACTCTGAGAAAATAGCTGAAGTTGTAAACAAATGTAAAAACATACCATGCTCATGGCTGGCAAGAATCAACATTATTTAAATGTCCATACTACCCAAAGCAATATACAAATTTAACACAATTCCTATTTAAGCACCACTGTCATACTTTAAAGATCTGGGAAAAAATAGTACTTTGTTTTATATGGAATCAGAAAAAAACTCAAATAGCCAATACATTACTCAAAAATAAAAACAAATCAAGAGGAATCATGCTACCAAACTTCAACAACAACAGGAATCTTCATACTCAAAGTTGTACTATAAATCTATAGTGATCAAAACAGCATGGTACTGGTGCAAAAATAGAGAGGTAGATGTATGGAACAGAATAGAGAACCAAGAGATGAACCTACCAATTATCATCATTTGATCATTGATAAGCCTGTCAAAAACATAAATTTGGGGAAAGATTCCTTATTTTAAAAATTATGCTGGATGAGTTGGCTGGAGACTGGTAGAAGACTGAAACTAGACCCACATCTTTCACCATTAACAAATAATTGATTCTCACTGGATAAAGGATTTAAACTTAAGACATGAAACTATAAAGATACTTGGAAAGCATGCAGGGGAAACAGTTGAAGAAATTGGCCTAGGAGAATATTTTATGAGGAAGACCCCCAGGCAATTGAAGCAACACTCAAAATATATTACTGGGATCTGATCAAACTAAAAAGCATCTGCACAGCCAAGACTACAGTAAGTAAAGCAAACAGACAACCTTCAGAATGGGAGAAGATATTTGCAGGTTATGTTTCTGACAAAGGTTTGATAACTAGAATCCACAGAGAACTCAATCTAATTAATTAGAAAAGAACAAGTGACTTGAACGGAAGCTTGTCTGAAGAAGACAGGAGCACAGCCTACAGACACGTGAAAAAATGCTCATCATCTTTAATCATCAGAGAAATGCAAATTAAAACCACTTTGAGATATCATCTAACTCCAGTAAGATTGGTCCACATCACAAAATCCCAAAACTACAGATGTTGGTGTGGAAGCAGAGAGAATGGAACACTTCTACACTGCTGGTGGAAAGGCAAGCTCATGTGCCCTTTTGGGAAAGAAATTTGGAGAATACTTAAGGAATTAAAAGTAGACCTGCTATTTGATACTGCAATTCTTCTACTAGGTATATATCCAGAAGACCAAAAATCATTTTACAGCAAAGATATTCCCACCAGAATGTTTATTGCAGCCCAGTTCATAACTGCCAAGTCATGGAAAAAGTCCAAGTGCCCGTTGACCCATAAATGGATTAATAAACTGTGGTATATGTATACCATGGAATATTATGCGGCCATAAAAAAGATGGAGACTTTACCTCTTTTGTGTTTACATGGATGGAGCTGGAACATATTCTTCTTAGTAAAGTATCTCAACAATGGAAGAAAAAGTGTCCAATGTACTGAGTATTATTATGAAACCAATATATAACCACCCCACACTTTCATAAGAAAGATAAAATATAACTATGGTCCAATATGAAGGGGGGGGAAAGAGGGTGAGGGGAGGGAAGTGGGGAGGCTGGGTAGAGGGAGGAAAATCAGTGGGACCTCACCTATGGTGCATATTGCAAGGGTATATGTCAAATCTAGTAAGAGTATAGTGTAAATGTCTTAACACTAAAGTAAGCGAGGTGAAGGCTATGGTAACCAGTTTGATGTAAGCATTCCAAACTGTATCTAAAATAAGCACATTGTACCTGACAAATGCATCAACGTACACAGTTATTTAATTTTAAAAAATTGTTACGATAAAGAAAAAGAAATTTAATTTTGGATCCCTGATATTCAGGATTTTAAACAATTTTATGTATTTATTCATTCATTCATTCATTTATTTATTTATTTTGAGACAGAGTCTCACTCTGTCACCCTGGGGTTGCGTGCCATGGCATCATCATAGCTCACAACAGTGCCAAATTCTTGGGCTCACGTGATCTTCCTGCCTCTGCCTTCCTGATATCTATCACTACAGGTGCCCACCACCATGTCTGATCAGGTTTTTATTTTTCTATTTAGTAGAGATGGAGTCTCACTCTTCCTCAGGCTGGTCTTGTTTTTTGTTGTTGTTGTTTTGTTTTTTTGAAGAGAAGGAAAGAAGTTTATCAATCTTTCAGCAAATGAAGTGACTGGCAGACTCCAATACCAGTCTCAGAATACCAGCATCTGAAGGTTCTGATCAATCCCATCTTTGGCTAGGACAATCTTGTGACCTGCAACTGGATTCATTTAATCTTTAACTAAGACAATCTCATGACCTCAAATTTATCCCATACTCAACTAATACAATGTCATGACCTATGCTCAAACATTTTTAAAGAAAAGAAAAAATTCCTAGAATAAATTCATCTTCAATGTGGTGACAAGAGGATTCTGCGGCATTCCTGCTTCCCACAGAAGGGTATAACTATTACTTGATTGGTTTTCACACTTGATATGGTTTTAGCTTTGCATTTCCAGCAAAGATGCCACACCAGCCAATACCCTTAAGGACCTCACCACCTCCCTTTCCACTTTCCTCAATGGACATGTTAAGCGATTGCTTCAGGGGCTCCCACTTCATTGCCTAAAAACAAGACAGTTGTTGTTTTGGGGGGTATCTAATTTCATACTTTCCACTGTGTAGTCTTGGCAAGAGGGAATATCCTAACACCTGCTTTCCACTACCATCCCCCATAATAAAAACCGAAGGAGACAGATCTTTTCTCATTACCTCCCCCTGGTATAGACGTAGTGTGGGCACTTGACCCAAATTTGGCCTACTCTGAGGACTTTGAATCCTGAGTGAGTGATGCATTGATGGGAAAAAATTTGGAAGTGAAATTGTTCTCTGCAGGCTCAGCGCCCATAGTACAGTGGTTATAGTGCCAGCCACATACACGGAGCCTGGTGAGTTTGAACCTGGCCCAGGCCAGCTAAACAGCAATGCAACAAAAAAAGCTGGGCATTTGGCCAGTGTCTGTAGTCCCAGCTACTCGGGAGGTTGGTGCAAGAGAATCACTTAAGCCCAAGAGTTAGAGGTTGCTGTGAGCTGTGATGCCACAGCACACTACCAACAGTGACGTAGTGAAACTCTGTCTCAGAAAAAAAAAAAGGAAATTGTTCTCTGGAATATTAGTAACATCACAAATCTTTTCTCTTTCCCACTTCTCAAGATCAAGATTCAGAAGAACTTTTCTTTTCTTTTTCTTTTTCTTTTTTTTTTCTTAGAGACAGTCTCACTTTATTGCCCTTGGTAGAGTGCCATGACTTCACAGCTCACAGCAAGCTCCAACTCCTAGGCTTAAGGCAATTCTCTTGCCTCAGCCTCCCACGTAGCTGGGACTACAGGTGCCCACCACAACATCCAGCTACTTTTTTGTTGCAGTTTGGCCAGGGCCAGGTTCGAACCTGCCAGCCTCCATATATGGAGTGGGCACCCTACCCTTGGAGCCACAGGCACTGCCCAAGATTCAGAGGAATTTTTCATCTGGGCTTTAATGTGGGACTCATGGAACTTATAATATCCTAAGCCTATTCCCTAAATATCAACTATATTCTCAGTTGGTGTCAGTCTCCTACAGGGGACCCCCCTAGGTGAGGCTACACTTCTGGTTATTGGGAAAAAGTCATAGATTAATTCATTTGACAAAAGTTTATTTAGTATCCTGTTTGGGTCAGACACTGTTTTTAGACACAATAATGTACAATATAAATGTAGTCTTGGCTCTCATTAGCTTGCATTGCAGTGGGCAAGACAGATAATAAACATGTCCGTATAATAGTAAGTTATGTAAAGAAAATAAAACAGGAAAATATAATGGAGTGGGCCTTGGGAGATGGAGTGAGGAGGACAACGATAACTAAGGCCTTAATGTAGGAGGAAATGACACCTGGCTGGGCGCAGTGGCTCACACCTGTAATCCTAGCACTCTGGGAGGCCCAGGTGGGTGGATAGCTTGAGCTCATGGGTTCGAGACCAGCTTGAGCAAAAAGTAAGACCCTGTTTCTAATGAAAATAGAAAAACTGAGGCAAGAAGATTGCTTAAGCCCCAAAGTTGGAGGTTGCTGTGAGTTATGATGCCATGGCACTCTACCCAGGGCAACAGCTTGAGATTCTGCCCCGCCCCAGGAAAAAAAAGAAAATGACACTTGAGGTAAGACCTGAAGGAATTAGTGATGTGGATATCTGGAGGAAAAGAATTCAAAGGAGAAAGAAAAGAAGGTACAAAGACCCCAAGATGAGATGGGTTTGGTGTGTTTAAGAAAAGGAAAGAAAACCAGCATAATTAGGGTAGAGCTAATAAAAGGTAGAAGATCAGAGAGGTATTGGGAGAACATATCACATAGGGCCTTGAAGGCCAAATTACGGACTTTGGTTTTGACTCTGAGTGATTTAGGAGGCATAGGGAGATTTTTAACAGAGGAGGTATGTGATTGACTTTGATTTACAAAGGACTCCTTTGGTCTGCTTAGGAATAGACTGTAAGAGGCAAGGATAGAAACATGAACAGGGTTTCTATGTAGATGCTATTTGTTTATTATTGTGTGGCTTTGAAAAAGATGCCTCCTCTGTGTGGATATAGTCCTAGAGAACTTGACTTGGAAAGAAGGGCTTTCATCTAAAGAGAAAGAGTCTACTTCTTGCAGATTCATCTCCACACCAGGGTTCGTGGCTTAGCAACAGAGTACAGGCTAGATTTGGGCCCTAATTTGAACACCTTAGCCAGATGTCCTTGTGCAATGCACAAACCACAGAACTATCTACAACCCTATCTAAGAGACTGATAAGACACTGTTGTGGCAATCCATGTAAGAGATGATGATGGCTTGGATCAGGGTGGCAGACGGGTAGAGGGAGGCAAATGCACAAGGGAAATGCTAGGGAAATCCTAACCCTGAGTCATAGCACTAGCCCTAGGAAGAATGGAATGTTCTTGCTTCTCTAAGAGCAGCTCTAATGTCCACCAAACATGTGGGCTTGAACTTATCCAACCCCAAACAACCCCCCCAGGGAGGAGATGGTGTGATTACTCTGGGAATGAAGAAAAGCCGTGGCCCCAGGAAGGATAATAGACAATAGACTGTCCAAGGAAGTCCGTTACCAGTTGTGCACCTGTGTAAAGTGTGCAAAATGAGGGTATTAATTTGTGATAAGGATCAAATATGTGTTCCAAGCAGCTAGACAGGGCCTACCATTTAGTGGGCCCTAAGAAGACCTCACCCCTAAATCCTAGTTTCTCCATGGACTCACTGGGGGATCTTAGACAAATCACTATCTCTTTCTGGGACAGATCTTTCACTTGTACAATATTAATAGGTTTCTGGAAAAAAATGGAATAAAATATTGGATGTGAGGAATGGCCTTAGAAAGCTGCTAGCTATATAACTATTAGCAGCATGATGTTGTAGTACCGGCTTCTCTCCTAACTGTCCCACTAGTCCAGTCCTTGTCCCTTTTGCCAGGACTTCTGGGAAAGCATTCTAGCTATATCCTGCCTTTGGTCTCCTTGCTACTTCCTAGTCTTTCTGAATCTTCTGAACCTTAAATCTCCTAAAACTTTTGGTATGCTATCCTCAAAAACCTGCATGGCATCCCAGAGCCTACCAAATCCCAGTGGGAGGTTACAGCTTGGTCCTGGCAAATACTTGCATAGAACAAAAAATGAGATTGCACTCAGAAAGTTTAGTCAAGTGGTACTCAGACCATGGTGAATGATTCCCCTAGGGCAGTGGTTCTCAACCTTCCTAATGTCACAGCCCTTTAATACAGTTCCTGTGGGTCACGACCTACAGGTTGAGAACCACTTCCCTAGGGGGATTAGAAGAGACTGTTCAATGCACTTTTCTTTGCTTGTTCCTCTTTTTTTTTTTTTAAATTCAGAATGTTACGGGGTACACGTTTTGTTTACACACTTTGTTTTTGTAAAGGTCAAATCAAAGTTATACACATAAATGTGCCCTTCACCCAGATAGTGTGCACTACACCCAATGGTGTGAAATTACCCATCATCTCCTTCTCTTTACCCCTAGCTTGACTTTCATTGAGATTTATTTCCATATGTGCACTTAAGCATTGATGGATTAGTTTCAATTTGATATTGAGAACATGTGATTTTCTATTCTCATGATGTTTCATTAAGAAGAATGGTTTCCAGTTCACTCCATGATGTACAAAAGGATACTACCTTGCCTTTTTTTATGGCTATAGTATACATATACCACGTTTTATTAATCCACTCATGTATTGGTAAACACAGACTATTTGCAATTGTGAACTGTGCTGCTATAAATATTCAAGTGCAGGTGTATGTTTTATAAAATGTCCTCTTCCTTTAGGTATATTCCCAGCAGTGGGATTGCTGGATCAAATGGTAGGTCTACATTAAGTTCTTGGAGGTATCACCACACAATTTTCTATAGAGTCTGCACTAGTTTGCAGTACCACCAACAGTGTATATGACTGCCCTTCTTTCCACATCCATAACAGAATCTGTTTTGGGAATTTTTAATATGAGCCATTGTCATTGGAGTTAGGTGATATCTCATTGTGCTTTTAATTTCATTTCACTAATGATTAGAGAAATTGAGCATTTTTTCAAGAGTTTGTTGGCCATTAGTCTATCTTCATTTGAAAAGTTTCTGTTCACATCTTTTGCCCACTTTTTAATGGGGTTGTTTGGTTGCTTCTTGCTAATTTACTTGAGTTCTTTGTAGGTTCTGATTATCAGTCCTTCATCCGATGTATAGTGTGCAATATTTTCTCCCATTCTGTGGGGTTGTCTATTTGCTCTTTTCATTGTATACTTAGCTGTGCAGAAGCTTTTGAATTTGATCAGGTCCTATTCATTTATTTTTGTTGTTACTGTTATTGCTTTTGGTGTCTTTCTCATGAATTCTTTGGCTGGGCAAATATATATAAGAGTCTTTCCAACATTTTCTTATAAGATTCTTATAGTTTCCTGCCTTAGGTTTAAGTCTTTTGTCCTTTGGGAATTAATTTTTGTGAGTAGTGAAAAGTGAAGAACCTATTTCAGTCTTTTACATGTGGCTATCCAATCTTCCCAGCACCATTTACTAAACAGGGATTCTTTTCTCCATTGTATGTTTTTGTCTTGTCAAAGATCAGATGAGACTTGGGAGGCTGAGGCAAGAGAATCACTTAAGCCCAAGAGTTTGAGGTTGCTGTGAGCTGTGATGCAATGGCACTCTACCAAGGGTGATATAGTGAGACTCTGTCTCAAAAAAAAAAAAATCAGATGAGAATATGAGGATTTCATGTTTGAGTTCTCTGTTCTGATCCATAGGTATATGTCTCTGTTTTTGTGCCAGTACTACTATGCTGTTTGGCTACTATAGTCCTATAGTACTGCTTGAAGTCTGGTAAAGTGATACCTCCTGCTTTGTACTTATTATGTAAAGTTGCCTTGCCTATTTGTGTTTTCTCGTTCAAAACAAAGCATACAATTATTTTTTCTAAATCTGCAAAAAATGGCATTGTTATTTTAAGGGGAATTATATTGAATATACAAATCACTTTGTGTTAGTATAGCCATTTTAACAATGTTGATTCTACTGATCCATGACCATGGTATATTTTTCCATCTGTTTGCATCCTTTGCAATTTCTTTCCTTAGTGGTTAGTAGTTCTCCTTATAGAGGTCTTTCACCTTCTTTATTAATTATATGCCTAGGTATTTTATTTTCTTTGTTTCCACTGAGAAAGTTATTACATATTTTATTTCATTCTCAGCTTGCCTGTTGTTAGCATATATGAACACTACTTATTTATGTGCATTTAATTTGTAACCTGAGTCTTTACTGAATTTATAATTCCAGGAATCTCTTGGCTGAATCTTTGAGGTTTTCTAGATATAAAATTATGCCATCAGCAAAAAGCAATAATTTGATCTCTTCTTTCCCTATTTGGGTACCCTTGATACCCTTCTCTTGCCTGATTGCTTTGGCTAAGTCCCAGCACTACCTTGAACAGAAGTGGAGATAGTGGACAACTTTGTCTGATTCCAGTTCTAAGCAGGAATTCTTTCAATTGTTCTCTGTTCAATATGATGTTGGCTGTGGGTTTGTCATCTATGGCCTTTATAATTTTGAGGTAAGTCCTATCTTGATCTATTTTGATAAGAATTCTTATCATAAAAGGGTGCTGCATTTTTTGAATGCTTTTTCTGCTCTATTGAAAGTACACATGGTCCTTATTTTTGCATCTATTTCTGTGGTAGATTACAGTTATAGATTTGTGTGTGTTGAACCATCCTTGTATCTCTGGGATGAAGCCTTCTTTGGTTTTGGGGGGGGTTGAGGGGTTTTTATTTAGAGAGAGAGTCTCACTTTGCTACCCTCGGTAGAGTGCTGTGGTGGCACAGCTCACAGCAACTTCCATCTCTTGGGCTTAGGTGATTCTCTTGCCTCAGCCTCCCAAGTAGCTGGGACTACAGGCACCTGCCACAATGCCTGACTATTTTTTTTGTTGCAGTTTTGTCAGGGCCTGGTTTGATCTTGCCACCCTCAGTATATGGGGCTGGTGCACTACTCACTGAGCCACAGGCATCACCCATGAAGCCCTCTTTGGTTATGATGAATTATATTTTTGATGAGCTAATATTTTACTGAGAATTTTTGCATCTATATTCACAAGGGATATTGGTCTGCAATTCTCTTTCTTTCTTCTTTTTTTGAGGCAGAGTCTCACTTTGTTGCCCTCAGTAGAGTGCGTGGCATCACAGCTCACAGCAACCTCCAGCTCTTGGGCTTAGGTGATTCTCTTGCCTCAGCCTCCCAAGTAGCTGGGACTACAGGTACCCACCACAATGCCTGGCTATTTTTTTGTTGTTGTTGTTGTTGCAGTTTGGCTGAGGCTGGGTTCAAACCCTCCACCCTTGGTATATGGGGCCAGCACCCTACTCACTGAGCCACAGGTATTGCCCAGTCTGCAGTTTTCTTTTATAGTTGTGCCCTTTCCTGGCCTGGGTATCAAGGTGATACTGGCTTCATAGAATGAGTTACAGATGATTCCTTTTTTCTAAATGTTGAGGAATAATTTCTACAATGTAAGAACAAGCTCTTCTTTGTAGGTTTGGTAAAATTCAGGTGTAAAACTGGTCATGGACTGTTTTTGTCAGAAGATGTTTTATCACTTCAATTTCAGTGCTTGATATTGACTGGTTTGTTGAGGAGCCTAGGGAGGTTGTGTGTTTCAAAAAATGTGTCCATTTCCACCACATTTTCAAGTTTGTGAGCCTAGAGATTTTTATAGCATTCCAGGAGAAAATTTTGTATATCTGTGATACCAGTTGTAATTTCCCCTTTTTCATTTTTAATGAGCTTATTAAAGTTCTTCCTCTTCTGTTTCTGATCAATCTAGCTGGAAGCCTGTTGACTTTATGTTTTCAAAGAACTAAACTTGTGCTTCATTAATCTTCTGTATAGTTCTTGTATACTTTTTTTTTATCATTGGAGAATCACTGAGGGTACAATGAGCCAGGTTACACTTCTTGGGTTTGCTGGGCGAAGTCTCTCTATTTTTTTTTTTTTTGAAACAGAGCCTCAAGCTCTCTCCCTGGGTAGAGTGCTATGGCTTCACTGCTCATAGCAACCTCCAACTCCTGGGCTCAAGCGAGTCTCCTGCCTCCGCCTCCCAAGTAGCTGGGACCACAGGTGCCCGCCACAACGCCCGGCTATTTCTTGGTTGCAGCCATCATTGTTGTTTGGCGGGTCCATGCTGGATTCGAACCCACCACCTTAGGTGTGGTGTGGCTGGCGCCTTAGCCGCTTGAGCCACAGGTGCCAAGCCTGAAGTCTCTCTATTAATAGTATCTTGCCCCCAAGAGGTATGTCACACACCACAGCCCCAACCCCCTCTCTCTTTCCCTTTCTCCTCTCCCCCATACCCTCTCCCCCTACCATATACTAGCATCAATTGTCCTCATATCAGAATTGAGTGCATAGGATTCTTCTCCATTCTTGTGATGCTTTGCTAAGAACAATGTGTTTCAACTCCATTGAAATTAATACAAAAGATGTAAAGTCACAATCCTTTTTAGTGGCTCCATAGTATACATACACCACAGTTTGCTAATCCAAACCTGGACTGGTGGGCATTTAGGTTGTTTCCACAATTTGGCAATTGTAAATTGAACTGCAGTAAACAGTTCTAGTGCAAATGTCCTTAAGATAAAATGATTTTTTTTCTTCTGAGTAGATGCCCAGTAATGGGATTGCAGGATCAAATGGGAGGTCTAGATTGAGTTCTTTGAGGATTCTCCATACTTCCTTCCATAAGGGTTGTATTAGTTTGCAGTCCCACCAGTAGTGTGAACGTGTTCCCTTCTCTCCACACCCATGCCAGCATCTGAAGCTTTGAGACTTTGTGATGTGGGCCATTGTCACTGGGGTTAGGTGATATCTCAGGGTGGTTTTGATTTGCATTTCTTTGATAATTAAGGATGATGAGCATTTTTTATATGCTTGCTATCCATTCATCTGTGTTCTTTAGAGAAGGCTCTATTCATCTCACTTGCCCATTAATATAAGGGATTGTTGGCTTTTTGTTGTTGTTGTTGCTTAATTTGAGTTCTCTGTAGATTCTTGTTATCAAGCTTTTGTCTGATTCCTAATATGCAAATATCTTTTCCCATTCTGATGGTTGTCTATTTGCTTTAGTTGTTGTCTCCTTAGCTGTACAGAAGCTATTCAGTTTAATTAAGTCCCATTTGTTTGTTTTTGTTGTTCTTGCAATTGCCACTGGAGTCTTCTTCATGAAGTCTTTCCCCAGGCCAATAGCTTCAAGTGTTTTCCCCACACTTTCTTCAAGGATTTTTATTGATTCATAACTTAGATTTAGGTCTTTAATCCATCTTGAATTAATTTTAGTGAGTGGATAAAGGTGCGGGTCCAGTTTCAGTCTTTTACATGTGGTTATCCAGTTCTCCCAGCACCATTTATTGAACAGGGATTCTTTCCCCTAGTGTATGTTCTTGTTTGGTTTATCAATGATCAGGTGGCTGTAAGATTTTAGTTTCGTCTTATGGTTTTCTGTTCAATTCCAGATGTCTATGTCTGGAATGTTTGTGCCAATATCATGCTGTTTTGATCACTATAGCCTTGTAGTACAACCTAACATCTGGTAGGCTAATGCCCCCAGCCTTGTTTTTATTACTAAGAATTGCCTTAGCTATATATGTTTTTCTCTGATTCCATACAAAATGAAGAACTATTTTTTCCAAACCTTGAAAGTACGATGTTGGTGTTTTTTTCTTTTTTAAATTAAATCATAGCTGTGTACATTAATGCAATTATGGGGTACAATGTGCTAGTTTTATATACAATTTGAAATACTTCCATCAAACTGGTTAACATAGCCTTCACCAAATTTTCTTAGTTATTATCGTAAGACTTTTATATTCTACACTGAGTAGATTCAACATGTACCCTTGTAAAATGCACTGTAGGTGTGGTCCCACCAATTATCCTCCCTCTATCCATCCTCCCCAATCCCATCCCCTCCTGCTCGTCTTTCCCCTTCTTCTTGGGCTATAGTTGAGTTATAGCTTTCATATAAAAGTGTGGGTGTTTATAAATTGGTTTCATAGTAGGGCTGAGTACATTGGATACTTTTATTTCCATTCTTGAGATACTTTGCTAAGAAGAATATGTTCCAGCTCCATCCATGTAAACATGAAAGAACTAAAGTATCCATCTTTTCATAAGGCTGCATAATATTCCGTGGTGTGCATATAACACAATTTATTAATCCATTCATAGATTGGTGGGCACTTGGGCTTCTTCCATGACTTAGCAATTATGAGTTAGGCTGCAATAAACATTCTGATGCAAATATCTTTGTTATAAAGTAATTTTTGGTCTTCTGGATATATACCTAGTGGACGGATTGAAGGATTGAATGGCAGGTCTATTTTTAGTTCTCTAAGTGATCTCCAAACATCTTTCCAAAAGGAACGTATTAGTTTGCATTCCCACAAGCAGTGCAGAAGTATTCCCTTTTCTCCACATCCATGCCAACACCTATGGTTTTGGGATTTTGTGATGTGGGCCAATCTTACCGGAGTTAGATGATATCTCAAAGTGGTTTTGATTTGTATTTCTCTGATGATTAAGGATGATGAGCATTTTTTAATGTGTCTATAGGCCATGCGCCTGTCTTCTTCAGAGAAGTTTCTCTTCAAGTCCCGTGCCCACCCTGAGATGGGACCACTTGTTCTTTTCTTGCTAATATAGTTTGAGTTTTCTGTGGATTCTAGTAATTAAACCTTTGTCAGAGACATGATCTGCAAATATCTTCTCCCATTCTGAGGGCTGTATGTTTGCTTTACGTACTGTGTTCTTCTGTGTGCTGAAGCTTTTTTGTTTGACCAGATTCCAGTAATGTATTTTTGGTGTTCCTTCAATTGCCTGGGGGGTCCTCCTCATAAAATATTCTCCCAGGCCTATTTCTTCAAGTGTTTTCCCTGCACTTTCTTCTAGTATTTTTATAGTTTCATGTCTTATGTTTAAATCTTTTATCCAATGAGACTCAATTTTTGTTAATGGTGAAAGGTGGGGTTCCAGTTTCAGTCTTCTACAGGTCACCAGCCAGTTCATCAAGCACCATTTGTTAAATAGGAATCTTTTCCCCACTCAATGTTTTTATCTGGCTTGTCAAAGATCAAATAATGGTAAGTAGCTGGGTTCATCTCTTGGTTCTCTATT
>CAUYQV010026479.1:0-37401 GCA_963574575.1 Galagoides demidoff | reverse complement strand
CAAGCTTGGGGTGGGCGATGTAGGCAAGTCGACTGAGTTTACGGCTGGCACCCTTTGGAATCTTGGTTTTAACCTCCTGGGCTTTACAAAGGCCTTGATAGCTTCAGCACGTGCACTCACAGCCTTGGCATTGTTGGCCTGTATCTTCTTCAGGCCCTTCTTGTTGTGCTTCTTGGCAAAGCACATGTTCCTCAGAAACTTGGGGTCTACCCCCTTAAGAGAGTCATATCTTTGCGATCAGGGTTTCTTGATGCCATTTCTGTGCCACTTTCGGGACTGGTTGTGTGTGGTGTGGTTCTTGGACTTGGCCATGTCTGCACCACAACCTGCGACTAGAATCTCTAGGTTTAATATTTTAAACTCAAATGGCACTTGAGACTTACCAATTTAAGCCAGAGACTAAGAAATCGAGGATCATTATAATATCGTTTTTCTCCTTGTAGTGCTTCCACAGCTCTTTCTAATAATGTTGACATGTTACTCTCCTTCCCCCCTTGAGGATAGTTCTGCTCTGTCCAGTTAATATACCTGAATGAGAAGAAAAAAGAAAAAGAACATATACTTTGAACATGTACTTTTTTTTTTTTTTTTTGAGACAGAGCCTGAAGCTATCGCCCTGGGTAGAGTGCTATGGCATCATAGCTCACAGCAACCACCAACTCCTGGACTCAAGCAAGTGTCCTGCCTCCGCCTCCCAAGTAGCTAGGACTACACCCACCCACCACAACACCTGGCTAATTTTTGGTTGCAGCCATCATTGTTGTTTGGCAGGCCCAGGCTGGATTCGAACCCACCAGCTCAGGTATATGGGGCTGGCACCTTAGCTGCTTGAACCTGTACTTCTGTTCTTATTCCAAGTTCCATTTTGAATTTCTTTAAGCATAAATATCTAATATCAGTTTGGCACTCATAGCATAGTGGTTATGGCACCAACCACATACATGGAGGTTGGTGGGCTAGAACCCGGCCAGGCCAGCTAAACAATAATGACAACTGCAACAAAAAGTAGCCAGGCATCGTGGCTGGCACCTATGGTCCCAGCTTCTTGGGAGGCTGAGGCAAGAGAACCGCTTAAGCCCAAGAGTTTGAGGTTGCTGTGAGCTGTGACGCCACAGCACTCTACCGAGGGCGACATAATGAGACTCTGACTCAAAAAAAAAAGAAAAAGAAAACAAATATCTAATATTATGTTTCTTTAGAGCTCCTAAACTAAGCCCTTATCCCTCAAATATTTCCAACATTATCTGTAACACTTACTTCTGGGGAAAATTGAGGATACAGATAGAAGGGTATAGCTCAAAGTTACATGACACAAACTTGAAAAGTCTTCAATCTTAAATGCCTCAGGAAGACATGCTATGATTATCCTGGATTTCTGTGCCCCCATGATTCCACTTTATATTCTGACACACCAACCCATATACCCTAATTTAAGAAACAGGGCCATAGGATTCATCTGTTAATGTTTCTGTTGCTCTTGTTAAATAAAAATACCTACCTATACCAAACATCCAGAGGGTCATTTCCAGTATAAAACCGAATTTCAGATTCAAATGCCCTGAAATTTAAACACAGAATGTTAACATATACAGTAGGATCTTAGCATAGACAATAGCCAACGAAAAGTATCACTTCCATATTTATTCATTTATTAGGTATTTAATATTGATCTAGATAACTGTACTAGAGTTTATGGGTTTGTTAAACAGAAAGGAAAAGACTAGAAGTAATTAGGAGGATGGGCACAGTGGCTCATGGCTATAATCCTAGCACTATAGGAGGCCAAGGTAGGTCGATTGCTTGAGCTCAGGAGCTTGAGACAAGCCTGAGCAAGAGCAAGACTTGGTCTCTAAAAATAGCTGGGCAGTTTTGCATTTTTACTAATGGCAGGCACGTGTAGTCCCAGCTACTAGAGAATTTGAAGCAAGAGGATCATTTGAGCCTAAGAGTTTGAGGTTGCTGTGAGCTATGAAGCCACAGCACCCTACCCAGGTGACCAAAAAAAAAGTACAAGATATGCAGAAATGAGAGAAACAAATTTTAAGACAACACACAGAAAAGCATTATTATATAGCAGTTCAAACCTCTGGAATAAGATTCCCCAGACTCAAATTCTGCTCCATCAATCACTAGCTCAGTGACATTGAATAAGCTACTGTTTCTGGTTTTCTAATCTGTAAAATGGGGATATTATTAGGTTGATTAGTCTTAAATGTAAAATTTTTAGACATAAGCACTCAATAACTTATTTTATATGTATTTAATAGAAGCCATATAGAAACAATAAGAACATTAAAGAAAAGTTCTGGACATAACATTGGAGAATAATAATACCATATATAATTGGGGGGTACCGCAAAGAAAATGTAAAATATGACTACAAGGAGAGCTAAGATTAGTGAAAGACTGATCAGTTAGAATAGAGGGGAAGTAAGTGACTAATTAACAAAAACTATATAAGTGATTATGTTTGGTTTTTAATTTTTATTTTTTTAGACAGGGTCTTGCTTTGTCACCCAAGCTGGAATGTAGTGGCAATATCATAGCTCACTCTAGCCTCTAATTCCTGGGTTCAAGCAATCCTTCCTTAGCCTCTAGGCTTGAGTTGCATTTTTGTTAAAAACAGGATCTCAGGTAGTGCCTGTGGTTCAAGGAGGAGGGCACTGGCCCCATATGCTGAGGGTGAAGGGTTCAAACCAGTCCTGGACAAAAACTGCAAAAAAAAAAAAAAAAGAAAGAAACAGGATCTCACTATGTTGCTCAGGCTGGTCTCAAACTCTTGGCCTCAAGTGATCCTCCCACCTCAGCCTTCCAAAGTGCTGGGATTATAAGCAAAGTGCTGCTTGTTCCTGGCCAAGCAATTATTGGTCTTTTTTGTTTGTTTTTTGAGATAGGGTCTCATTCTGTTGCCCAGTGTGCAGTGGCATCATCATAGCTCACT
This sequence comes from Galagoides demidoff, assembly GCA_963574575.1. NCBI lineage: Eukaryota > Metazoa > Chordata > Mammalia > Primates > Galagidae > Galagoides > Galagoides demidoff. The sequence goes on along the minus strand of CAUYQV010026479.1, from coordinate 34,460 downwards.
GCAATCCCAAACTCCTGGGCTCAAGGAATCCTTTTGCCTCAGCCTCCCGAGTAGCTGAAACTATAGTTGTGCACCACCACATCCAGCTCATTTTTCTACTTTTTATAGAGACTAGCCCTTGCGCATGCTCAGACTAGTCTCCAACTCCTGGCCTTGAGAATTGCATCTCGGCCTGCCAAAGTGCTAGGATTACAGGTATGAGCCACTATGCCCAGCACTACAGTTATTTTTACATGTGCTAGGTTTGATCCCACAACTAGAAATCCCAGCAGGCTTTTTCTAGAACTAGACAAGTTCTAGAAAACTTGTTTGCAAAGACAAATGACCAAAAATAGCCAAGGAAATTTTGGAAAAGAAAAAAAGCTGGAAAACTCACCCTGCCTTAACATGTAATATAATCAAGACAATGTGTTACTGGTGAAAAGATAGGTGATTAGATCAGTGGAACAGGATAGGGTCCAGAAATACGCATGTGGTCAAATGAGTTCTGAAAAGGGCCCCAAAGCAATTCAATGAGGATAGGAAAAATCTCTCCAAAAATGGAGCCAGAACAACTAGATAGATATCCACATGGGGAAAAACTTTTACTCCAACCCCATACCATATAGCTAAACATAAAAGCTAAAAAAGCCACTAGAGGAAAACACAGGAGAATAACTTTGGGACTTTGGGTGAGCAAAGATCTCCTCAAGAGGACATATAAAGTACTAACTATAAAAGAAAAATGCTAATTAAGTCAACCTCATCAAAATTTAAAACTTGGTGGCTAGGGGCAGAGGCTCATGCCTATAATCACAGTACTTTGGGAGGCAGAGGCTAGAGGATTCCTTGAACCCAGGAATTCAAGACTAGCCTTGCCACATAGTAAAACCGTTTAATTATAAAAAGTTTTTCAAAAAATTAGCCAAGTATGGTGGCACACACCTATAGTCCCAGCTACTTGGGAAGTTAAAGTGGAAGTACTTGAGCCCAGGAGTTCAAGGCTACAGTGAGCTATGATGGCACCACTGCACAGCAGACTGGATGACAAAACAAGACCCTGTCTCTAAAAAAATTAACTAATTGGCCAGGCATGGAGGCTCACACCTATAATCCTAGCACTCTGGGAGGCCAAGATGGGTGGATTACTTGAGCTCAGCAGTTTGAGACCAACTAAAGAAGAGGCTGTAGAGACCCCATCTCTACAAAAAATAGAAAAATTAGCCAAGGGTTGTAACGGGCACTTTTGGCCCCAACTACTTAGGAGGCTGAGGCAAGAGGATTGTTTATGCCTAGGAGTTTGAAGTTGCTCTGAGCTATGATAACACCATAGCACTCTAGCCTGTGGGACAGAGTGAGACTCTGTCTCAAACAAATAAACAAGAAACTAAAAACATAAAAACTAATTAATTAAAATTTTAATACTTGGTAGTTATAATAGTTAACCACCAAGAAAAAAAAACAGATATCTGTGGAGGAAAAAATATTTGCAATTCCATATTTGATAAAGGACTTAAGGGGCGGCGCCTGTGCTTAGTGGGTAGGGTGCCAACCCCATATACTGAGGGTGGTGGGTTAGAACCCGGCCCTGGCCAAATTGCAACAAAAAATAGCCGGGTGTTGTGGCAGGCACCTGTTATCCCAACTATTTGGGAGGCTAAGGCGAGAGAATCACCTAAGCCCAGGAGTTGGAGGTTGCTGTGAGCTGTGACACAACAGCACTCCACCAAGGGCGATAAAGAGAGACTCTGTCTCTAAAAAAAAGGACTTGCATGCAGAGTATGTAAGAACTCCTGCAACCCAATTTAAACAGTAGGCAAAATATCTGAACAGATATACCACAAAGAAGATACATAAAAGGTCATAAGGCATGTGAAATGTGTTCACCATTACTAGTCACCAGGGAACAGAAAGTAAAACCATAGTGAATATAACCACATACCACTAGGATGGCCAAAATGAAAAAGATTAACAATATTAAATACTAGAGTGGATCTGGAGCAAATGGATTCTCATATATTGCTAGTAGTAGTGTAAAATGTTACAACCATTTTGGTAAACTATTTTCTTCAACAGTTAAACACACATTCTTTATTCTACCAATTCCATTAGAATCTGGGAAATGGAAATCTATGTCCATAAAAAGTCTTGTACAAGAATGTCCACAGCAGCTGGGGTGGTGCCTGTGGCTCAAAAGGGTACGGTGCCAGCCCCATATGCCGGAGGCAGTGGGTTCAAGCCCAGCTCTGGCAAAAAAATAAAAAAAAAAAAAAACAAGAATGTCCACAGCAGCAATATTCATAAAGCGCAAAATTGAAAGAATCTAAAGGTCTATCAGATAGTAAATGGATAAATGGAATCCTATTCAGCAATAAAAAGGAACAATCTATTGATACATGTAACATGAAAAAGCTGTAGAAATATGCTGAATGAAAGAAGTGTATGATTCTACTTACATAAAATTCTAAAACAGGCAAAACTAACCTATAGTGATAGAAATATGATCAGCAAGTGTTTAGTGAAGGAGGGTAGACTGATTGGGAAGGATCATGAGAGAACTTTATGACATAATGTTTTGTCTTTTTTTTTTGAGACGGAGCCTCAAGCTATCCCCCGGTAGAGTGCCATGGCATCACAGCTCATAGCAACCTCCAACTCCTGGGCTCAAGTGAGTCTCCTGCCTCCGCCTGCCAAGTAGCTGGGACCACAGGTGCCCGCCACAACGCCCGGCCATTTTTTGGTTGCAGCCATCATTGTTGTTTGGCGGGCCCGGGCTGGGGATTTGAACCCGCCACCTTAGGTATACGTGGCTGGCGCCTTAGCTGATTGAGAGACAGGCGCCGAGCCCCATAGTCAAATTTTTAAGATTACAATTAAAGACTTACCTTGATATTACAGTTGTAAACATCAATCAGAAAATTACCAGGAAATGGGTTATAATAAGCCGAAATGCCTCGTTAGTTCTGCCTTACATTTAAGTATGGCTGGCACTACATTTAGAAGTGTGTGTACGTGTGTGTATCAAAGACACTTGAAATAAGTGTACACTCACTTCCAGCTCGAAGTCTTTTCACTTCACCAGATGGTCACTGTCAGGGCAGTAACTGCAATGTCATCTAGCTATATAAGACACGAGCGAACAAGAAAATATTTTGTTCCTGAAGATGACCAGAGAAAAACAAATTACTGTTTTCTCTCTGAAATTCATTCCACCAGGTAGCTTCATTCTTGTTTTCTTTTTGGTTGGCCACTCTTTCCTACATTCTTCCTGCCTCCACCAATAACCATGAATGACTCTCATGTCACCTCTAACCAACAGGGACCTTGGACACATTTTACATTACGCTTGCCCTCAAATTGTGGGACCTAAAAACTGGAAATTCTGTTCAAATGAAGCTTGAGGCAGTAATACCAACCCCATTTATGTTGCCTAGTTACTATACCTGCTTAACTTTCTTACTTGAGTCAAGGAAACCCAGCAGGGCCTTATAGTGCAACAGACACCATTCCAAGCCCTTTAGTAAAAATACCAACTCTCATTTCTCGTTTATAAACAGGTTTTGTTCTACACCAATTATAGGTTTTTTTTTCTTCTTCCGCTGTGCTTATTATTATGCATATAGTTGCTTCTATTTTCACAATTATGGAACTGTTGTGCTTTGTTGAATTGCAGGTTAGTTAGATTTAAGTACTTTGCCACAACCAATTCAAATTTCAATTTAACCTCCATAATTAAAGACTTCCCTTTTAAATGTTCAATAAATGTTTCTACTCCAGGTTGTAGCTGAAAATGAATAGTGTTGTTTCAAACCTCTGTGAAATATAATGTGTACGTAAGTCATCTGGGCAGCTGTATGCTTAGAATATGTGTAACTATTTTTTCACCACAATTTCCCCAAATAAAGGCATAAGAACACCAGCTTAACAGATAATTCTTAAATTGTTGCATGGACAGAAAAGCTGACCGACTTCAATGTGTGACCAGTTAGAACAACTGCCACAGATGCCAAGCTGTAGGGAGTCCTGAGAGGCTTCCAGTGAACAAGGGAACTATATAAAGATGGCCCTGGAGAGCAATCAGCCAAGGAAGAGCCCCACCAGCTGTGTTGGGGGGTAAACACCCCACAATACTCAATGCATGTAATTGACATGTGCCCAAACAAGGTACATTTGATGGAACAGAGAGTGGCTGTCTAACCATCAGTGAGAGCTTCCCTTTCACACACATCCTGTTGGCAGCATTCAAGTCCTGTTTTGAGTATCTTCTTTTCCTTCCCCTTGGAGACTATCATTTATTTTCTTTTTACTAGCTATTAAAGGCAAAAACGTGTGTGCACGCATACATGCGTCCTTTGCTCACACCATCGTATGCCCTAAGCCCCAACTCATCTCTCTAACTCCATGAACAGGCTTGCCTGATACTCACCATACCAGCCTTAAAAAGCCCCTAAACAGATTGGGATTGGCAGGTTGGTAGTACTGAATATGTAATTATCACACAAGAATTTATAAAAAGAAATTTATATATTCCACACCACAACAATGACCCCACGTGCTTATACTCTGAAACCATCTTCTAGGTGTGGACCACTCTAGGAGTCTGGGATCTGAGGTAGCTAATACATGCAGATGTACAAATTACTGAAGGGGGAAAGCTCAGGAACTCTTTAAGTTAGCTGCCCTAGAACCTCACAGATTGTGATAAAGACAGAGCAAGGCTTTGCCCCTGCTTCCCTGAAACTGACCCTAATTGCATTGCTGGCCAATAATCATTGTGGACAAGCCCCCCAGACTAGTCTGCCATCCACTTTCTTTAATTCATATTAACTCTTGCCTGGACTATGGCAATAGCCTCCCAGCTGCCCCTTATGTGTGTGTGTGTGTCTGTCCCTCGGGTGTGTCTCTCTTTCCCTTCTCCCATTTTTTTTTATGATACTGCCTGACAGATCATCTTAAATCATATTTCTTACTTAAGATTTATTTATTTATTTAATTATTTAATCCATATGGACTTATTCTATTGCCTAGGCTGGAGTACTCTGTAACCTCAAACTCTTGGGCTCATTTGATCCTCCTGCCTCAGCCTCCTAAGTAAGCTAGGACTTCAAATACATGCCACCAAACCCAGCTAATTATTTTTTTAATTTTTGTATGTAGGAGGTAGGAGTCTCACTATGTTGCCCAGGCTGGTCTTGACCTCTTGGCCTCACACCATCCTCCCGCCTCAGCCTCCCAAAGTGCAAGGATTACAGGAGTGAGCCACCATACCACCTATCCTGGAATCACATTTCTAATCATTGCTCAGTTCAAACACTATTGTGGTTCTCTACTGCCTACAGTCCCACATGCCAACTTCTTTGGCCTCCTACCACAGGGTCCCTGCATGTCCAGGGGATACTGTCCCACTGTTCCTTTTCTTTTTTTTTGAAACAGAGTCTCACTTTATCGCCCTGGGTACAGTGCCACAGCATAATAGCTCACAGCAACCTCAGACTGGTAGGCTCAAGTGATTGCTTGCCTCAGCCTCTTGAGTAGCTGGGACTATATGTGCCTGCCACAACGCTGGGCTATTTTTAGAGAAGAGGTGTCGCTCTAACTCAAGCTGGTCTCAAACTCTGTGAGCTTAGGTGATCTGCCCACCTCAGCCTCCCAGATTGCTGGGATGCCAGGCTTAAGCACCTGGCAATGTCCCACTGTTTCTTAACATATGCCTTATATTTTGGGCAAGTTCTCCTTTGTCTTCTGGCCTTCCTCCCTTTGCTCAAATTATTACTTGAGCCTCAGTGTCCTTTTCGTCCGTGAAGGCTCGATCCCAAATACCATGTCCCTCCTGCAGCTTTCCTAACCTGAACCTCTCAGCTCACCGGCATCTCTGTGAGTGGCATGCTGCCTTCTTATTTACCTTTGCATTCTCCAGAGTATCTTATACATCATAGGCATGAAATAGTTATCCAATTACGATTTCTAAAAATACATAATAGAGGTTCTAACACATGAGTTCAGATGAGTTATATAATGCGAACTCAGCTAAGAAAATAAGAGGGCCATGAATTGTCCATTAGTAACTGGGGCAAATTATTATCAAAGCTTTAAGAGAATCTCTCATTTTCAAGAAATAGAGGTGTTAAAGGTCTCTAGACTGAGAAGAGGATGAGGACATTTTCTATCCAAGAAACGAGTAGCTGATGCTGTCTGCCCACACCTAAGTTTCTCTTTAACTCAGAGTTAAACACACATACATACATACATACACCCCCAAGAAAAGCTCAGTCAGGGGCTAATTTCTCTTAAGCTATTAGTGCTTCAGATGACTTCTAACCATGGAATACCAAACCAAAGCCCCCTTTCAGGCATAGGGAGACAGGTGAAAGGCAAGGTGAGATCCCATTTCAGGAAGTGCTGGGGCAATGGTTGCTTGCCTTCATCAGCCACAGTAGGGGACATCACAGAGAAGAGGAAGCTGGTAAAAGCCACAGTGAGTGGACAGGATACAGCAGTGACTGTGAAACATGAAATCCTCAATCTAGGATTTGAATGGGCTGGTGTTTCAATTGTCATTTAAATAAGTTCACTAGCAAGGCTTACCATTGATAAGGTATGGATGATTGCAGCACTTTCGTAATTCCATCATAGTGTTTAAAAGGTTAGGTACATTAGCCTGTCCACCACCTTTGGAAAGAAATGTAAAATTCTTCTCAAGGATGGCTCGGTAATATTTCTTCTGAATGTTTGTTAGTTCAACTTCAATAATAGTTTCTTCTTTGGGGGCCAAGTTCTTTTCTACATCCTCTTTGAGACGTCTCAACATCATTGGCTTTAGAATAGCCTGAAGTTTTTGTACCTAAAAAAGGACCTTAAGTAAATACGGGTATCATGATTTGCTTGCATGTTAAAACATTTTCTAACATGAAAAATCAGGAGTTTCTTATTCATTTACCATCCACTTTCATTTTTCAGAGCCTAATAAAGGCATGAAAGTGCTACTCCTTCAGTTTTCTTAAGAGAAGTTCATGAAGGTGGAGTGATGCTATGCCAAATGTGTTATTTTGCCTATCCAGGAGTCTGAATAGCCAGAAGGCCTTGAAAAGCATACAACAAAAAAACCATCCATTTTGTTCACTTAGGTTTTCCTTTTTTTTTTTTTTTTTTTTTTTTTGGTTTTAAGCCATAGGGACGAAGGAAGAGGGACAAGACAATGTCAGGGGAATGCTCTGTTCCTGTTCTCTTCCTTTCTGGGGAGAACGAAAGAGTGAGAGAAAGTGAGCCTGGAGCTGTCGAGTCCCCGAAACAAGGAGCAAGCAGGGATGCCTCCTTCTCTTCTCTGAGGACTGGCAAGAGAATATAGTACACTATACAGTTTTTGTTAGGGAAAAAAAAACAACACTTTACTCTGAACTAAGCTAAGAGGTTTTAAATAGTAAGCTGGGGCAGGGGGGTATATAAAGACAAAGATTTCAAGCCTACTTCTATGTATTTATTTCAAACACAGCACACAATAACTGATACCCACATAATTCCTATGGCATATGAAATAACTAGTCACTTTTTATACACAGTACATCACTTATTCCTCAGGGAAATACTGTGGAATAGTTATACCTCACATTTCTAAAATGAAAATATGCAGGCTTGAAGTAGTAAACCCACCAATCTGAAGAGCACAGCATTCTCTGAAAACTACACTGATACGTACAGAACCTCTCTATAAATCTCAACAATCCTTCATGATGGTAAACAAACAAGAAAGCCTTTACAATGGTGATTTGGAAAGTCCAAGGAGTGTATATATAAAGTCCTGCTTACTAGGTAGGGAAAAAATGTGAAATAATTACATTCGAAAATAACTTAAATACTGATGCTTTGCCATTTTATAGTTTAATCTTCAATTTTATGACTCAAATACAAAGTAGAGGTGATAAGTACCTGCTCTTCTGTCTTCAGATCACCAAATTCTTGCATAAAAGTGGTTTCCGAAGGGAAGCGACTTGGTTCTAAGAAATGAAGCAAGCTAAAAAGTTCTTCCACAGTGTTCTGTAGCGGGGTCCCCGTCAGCAGCACTTTGTGTTCCTGTGACAGAGGAAGAAAAGCCTCATCTCAAATTGGAGCACAATTGAAACAAGCAATTTCTTAAAACCAAAGCTTTTCACTAGGTATCCATTCTTCTACTTCCACTCATCAGTGTTAATTTAGCATCCCCCACCATGTGAAGTACAGAAATTAAACATGAAGATGAAGCTATAAGAACATGGTTCCTGCTTCAGATAAAGAGATATGTGGAGGGTCCTCTCCAGAACTCTATAGATTTCTTTCTTGAATTTACTGTTGGGAATTCATTGAGGGTACAAGAACCAGGTTTCACTGATTGCATTTGTTAGGCAAAGTCCCTCTTACAATCGGGTCTTGCCCCCAAAAGGTGTGGCACACACCAAGACCCTATAGATTTCTTAAAAGTGTCTTGCCATTTTGTTTCTTCCTCCGGTTTCTAGGTCAGTATTTTCAGTCGTGGCTTTCTAAGTCCCCTAAGTTTCAAAGGCTTTCTTTTTCCCACTAGTTTTTCCCTGAGATTGTGCACACACTTTCTTTCTGTTCTCTGTATCAACAGCGCTCTCATCTCTCCATCTGCTTCCTGCATGACTCACATCAGAGACAAAAGAAGTTCTACATGCAACAGCATATGAAAAACTATTCTGTTCTACAGAAATTTCCAACTGGCAAAGAGGTCAACTTGATTTTAAAATACCACAATCACTTTTTTAAAAATTAAATGCTATTTATAACTTTGTCTCTTTGAACCAAGTTAGGTATTTCTTTAATTAATTCTTCTTGTTTACGAGCTTTTTCCCAGCGCTCCTTCTATTTCTACAGATGCAGCACACAGGACCTGTTTTACAATGATAAGTCTTAATAATGATGAGTTTATTAATCTTAGCAGCCTTATTATTTTCAGCTTTGGCCATTTGGTATATAGCACAGCTAATAAAACTATTTCAGAAAGCAATTATACCTTTTAGCAGTCTCAAAAGCAATGTTCTGACTTAACTTGAATCTGACGAGACTTGGTTGCCAAGCAGAGTACATACTCAATAAACACTAGATGATGTGAAAACATGCTAATTTTCTTAATATCTACCATGTCTTGTCTGTCAATGAAGCCCTTTGAAAGTGAGGTGAAGGACTTCAATATGCTTTTATTCTTCCCTTTCTCCCCCTTTGAATAGAAGTTTCTGACTGAGGAAGTTACACAGACCACCACCATCTTCACAGTCATTAAATTCATAAAGAGTACGGATTTTGCAAATCAAATCAAGATTTTCTAATGTATAACCATTCTGGTAGATGACATGAGCCACAATCCCTTACATACCCAAGTCCTGAATCAGTTTATCCAAGAACTTTTTGAAGTACCATTACAGATTCAAGAAAAACATTGCTGCTGTAGAAGACCATTTCTATTGTATTGCTATTGTCTCGATTGTCTCAGTTTTCTACATTTTTGGCTGCTCAGTTAAATTAAATCCTAAATGCCTAACCAAATCCTTTAAAAGTTAAAGTCTTTTCACTTATTAATTTCAAAATAAATGTATTCAAAAAAAAGGAAATTCCTTTTTTATGCTGCTTCCTTTCAATGGCTGTTTACAGCCAGTTATGCCAAACTATTATACATGTGACTCCTTTATACAGATGACGAGAAGCAGTGGAACAAAACTAAGTTTCGATTAGTGAGTAACGATTTAAAATATACGATTAATATACACACTTTATCACAAAACATCATGTAAGAAACTCCATAAGGCTGTGGAGCTTATCACCTCTAACCATGCCAGCAGATATACTTTTGCCTTGAAAACATTACCATTCTTTTTATCTCTATGGAGTGCTGTCCATTTAATTTGATTTCACCAGACTCTTTAATTTGTGTGAGGCCTCCTGACAATGAAAGATGAAATAATAGAATCGATGAAGAACTACTACGACCTCCAGGGCACACCCTCCTTTCGATGAGGGACAAGGAAGATGGCTGTGCTTCTCCAGAGCTCCTGTGGAGGGCTGTGAAGATGGTGATTACCCGGCAAGGTCTCATTTTCACAAACATTTCCTCTGTGTCTAGAGAGTAAAGACATTCACTGGTCTTCCTTTTCTAGGAATGCACTTGGAAAAGATGCTCATCAAGAGCGTTTCTTTCCATCAGAACTCAGTCTAGTACAGGTGAACAGTTGGGCCCTATGACCTGACCATTGCAGGGTACTAACTACTACTTGCTCTATTGACTGTGACTTACTCTGGGAAAAAAGAATAAAAATGTCAAATATACAAGTTCTCATGATGCTTATTTAAAGTAAGGATTTAAATACCAGACAAAGGCTGTTCTGAAATGGACAAATACAGCTAACTACATTCTAATTCTGAACAACAATGTATTCTACCTTGAAAACATCTTTTCTGAGGTAAAGATTTTTGATCATCAGAAAAATACTCTGTTCATTGCTAATCAGAGCTTCCCAGTTGGGGAGCCAAGTGTACAAGTCCTTGACACCCTTCCTCGGCCCACCAGGACAGTCCTCTGTGGCAGGGGGCAGCCTTCTCTGTATAATTAGCATTTTCTATATCTGCCATTGTACGAAAAAATTTAGGAAACACTGTAACATGTGACAAAATTATTTGGGTAACAGATTCTAACCCATTAATGAAATGTCAGTATAAATAACAAAAAATTATTTGAAGTATCCAAATGACAATTAGATTGTTTGATACTGATAGAATTAAACTAATTTGGACTCTATAATACAGAACTGTCTTACAGTAAGAATCTACTGTCTGGGAACATATAAACTACTTAGATAAATTTAATTGTATGACTGGTTAAGTCTTCAGGAAATGGTGATACAACCACATCTTAGTGGAAAACTACATGAAAAGTGGGTCTCTAATCAGAGAATGGACAGACCTAGACCTTTAGCATTTACTTGCAAACACATTTACTTCATTTTAATGATAAAGTATCACCTGGGGAGACATCAAGACTATTCACTGTTTCCAGCGAATAACAAGTGCTCTCACTCATTTTGCGGATTGGCCACCAAATAATGGTAAACTGCTTTGAAAAAGAATTAGGATAGCTGTACTAATAATTCATTAAGGTGAAAATGAGAAATTCCATATAAACAGGATAATTCAGTCAGACTTTTTCCTGTAAGCAAAACTAGATTTGGCTTGTTTGTAATTAAAAGAACATTTGGCCAATCCAAACCCCTTAATTTAAGAATAAAAGAAGCCATTGCAAAGAACCAGGTGTAAAGGGAAGCTTTTAGGTGTTCTTTTTGGTAGTACCTAGCAGTCCTACTCATCAGTTAAAAATGTATAGCCATGATATATAGAGTATTCTTTCTCATCTCAAACTTGCAAACAAGAAATTGAATTAATCTACAGAAGTCGTCATTACAAGGATTTTTTAAAAGTTTTTTATAGCTTTGTGAAACTCATCAAATTACCCATGACATGCCAAATGACAAGAAATTAGCTTTCAAAACGTATATTAAAAAAGAAAAACAAGTGATCATAACCACCTTATAAACTGCAAAGTGTAAAAAAGCCGGAGGATGACTGAGGTCATGTGGCAATTTCAACTAGGAAATGATACACACTGTGGAATGGGAATGGAAAATCAATCAAATTCTAACATTCCTACAGTGTGTTGTTTCATGGCACTCCTGTTTAAAAAAAAAAATCTAAAAATTCTAATCAGGAAGACCTGGTCATTCTTGGGAAGCTGGAAGAGTGTGTGACAGGTGTGATATAAAACTCCAGTTTGAAAAATACCTCCAAATCTTTAACCATCTATACAAACTAAACCAATTCCAGATATCCTACCAACTAAGAGCTTGCATCTTGCAAATCCTACTGGCAAAACCTACGCGCCCTGGAACGTAAGTGGATTATCATCACTAACTGTGGATTATCATCAACAGTTAATGAAATGGCTATACAGGTTTAAGTATCCTTTATCTGAAATGCTTGGAACTAAAAGAGTTTTTTGGTTTTTTTTTTTATTTTGGAATATGTGCATTTATATCTACTGATCGAATATTCCAAATCTAAAAATCCAAAATCTAAAAGGCTCCACTGAGCATTTCCTTTGAGCATTACATCAGTGCTCAAAAAGTATCAGATTCTGGGGCATTGGGATTTCTGGATTTGGGACGCTCAACTAGTATTTATTTATAAAAACAAAGTGGTAAAGCAAATACTTGAAACTCACTTCAGTGAGAATATCATGATTATACTTTGCTATTATACAAACCATTTAAAGACACCAGAAAAACAATGCACGGATTGGGGAGGTAAGAGTAACTTCTGAATAATGAAAAGTTCAGGAGAATATGTCACAATATTTGACAAGTTTTTCAAATACCATTCACAGGCATTAGTCAAATTTGGAGTAGTGGATTAGCAAGTCAGTAACAATTCAGTCTCAATGCAGTCACCAATACGATCACTGACCAAGTCCATCATCTTAAGTCCTTCCAACAGCTTGCAGTTCCTATTCTTCAGCCTGTGGGCTTCATCAATGACCACGCATCGCCATGGAATATTCCGCAGCTCAGGACAGTCCGTCAAAATCATCTCAAATGTAGTAATGATGGCATGAAACTTATAGGACCCCTTTATCACTCGACCCTATAAGAACACCTCTGAATTACTATTAAGCCATTAATGATCACGTAAATAACTCTGAGAATGAGTGAACAGCATAAAACACATGTAATTTATTCCTTTCTAGATCTCTTTACTTCCGATGACACATAATTTGTGTTCATTATTTGGATTTTTAAAGCTGTTATGGTAAGACAGTTAACACATTTTTAAAATTCTAAAATAAAATAATTTACTTAGGATAGAACTTAAAATAATTTCCCAAAGCTAAAGGTAAAAACAAATACGGATTTCAGTATTTTTTTCTCCTTTAATTATTTAACTAGAATGGATTTTGTACTTAAAAACATATATATAAAAAATAAAATTCTGTCCTATTTCCAATTACAGAACTTCCATTTACTACTAGCCTAAAACTGTTTTAACACATCTTATTCGTCCTTATCATGTTTATAGCACTTCACTGCTAATATAATACAATGAGCACACACAGGTAACTAGAGAAAGAAAAAAATTAAAACAACTGCTACTTGGCACCAAAGTATAAAGTCCTGCCTCTGGACATATTTCATTCAATGTGTCATATATTTCAAGGACTTTTCACTAGCCTAATATTTTTTACTTCTAGTAATAGTAAAAAAAATCTATTTACATTTACTATCACCATTTTTTGTTTAGTTCTCTCTTATGCTTACAAAATAAAAACTAATTAATATACCAATACATCAAATGGATTTCAGTGGTCAGCCAAAGTAAAAAAAAGAAGAAAAACTCACTTCTTCTAATCTACCTCATCAGAATGACCAAAGCCTTAAGAATAAAGAGCTACAGGCACAGACGTAAAAAAAATTACACAAATATAAACTGAGTAAGAAATCTAAAACCTCTCAGTTTAGCAAAATCCAGACCTTCCCAAGTCACCTTTTTATGTATGTATGTATGTATGTATGTATGTATTTATTGAGACAGAGTCTCACTTTGTTGCCCTCAGTAGAGGTGCCATGGCATTTTAGCTCACAGCAACCTCAAACTCTTGGGCTCAAGCGCTTCTTTTGCCTCAGCCTCCTGAGTAGCTGGGAAGTCACCTTTTTAATACCTTAAAATGCACATAGTAAGCCCAAGGAATATGATCTGTGAAGTTTTACCTGGGGATCTTTGAAGTACATTTCATACAACTGAATGGTCCGACGACTAGCTTGACTCCCATGGTACACAACCACATTCAACTCTGTCCAGGTTCGGAATTCCCTTTCCCAGTTGGGGATTGTGGACAATGGGGCAATTACTAAAAAAGGGCCATGGATTCCTTTCAAATATATCTCATAGAGAAATGTAATGGACTGGATAGTTTTTCCCAAACCCATTTCATCTGCTAAAATGCAGTTTCTCCTTTGGGAAGGAAATAAAATAAGAAAAGTTTAGTAAGTATAGATATTAGAAACTGCTGTCTTTTCACAAAATATATGCTATCATCCTCACAAATGCATATATATATACAGTTTTAGATGTTTTCTTAGACTCAAAAACATTTTCAAAAAAATACTCCAAGATATAAAAGATTTCTATAATTCTGTCAATTTCTATATTAATATTTATTGAATAAATAAATATTAAGCATATTTCCAATGCCTGTCTTTTAGAAAATTCTTATTGGAGAGTTAAAATATTGAGTTCTTTTCATTAACATCTTCAATAACTACAAAAGAACAGAGCTACAGGCATTTTTAAAAACAAAGAAAAGCATGTTCTACCTACATGTTGTACCAATTGAAAAGTAGCCAGTTTACTCCCTCCAACTGGTATTCCCTGAGTTTGTTATTGTTTTTATACTCCCTGGAACTCTCCGATTTCTTCCAATCATCAGCAGGAGGTCGCTCCTGTTTCAAATATAGTAAATCTCATTAGTGGCTTCTCAAAGACCACACTGCTGTGCTATTTTCAAATTAAACCATATATGATGAGCCAGTCCTTACCACACGCTCTGTTTCTGGCTCCCTGGACATTAGCTTCTCAAACTCTTCTATCTTTGCTTGATCTATGTCCTGTTTCAGCTCCCATGTGCTGTCTTCATACGGAAGTGAGCACCACTTCACCAGATAGTGAGTCACAGGCTGGGCAAGGTTTAAATGAACCAGAACTGGATTCATTTGACCACATATATATTCACATATATTAAGGACAAACATGTGCTCTACTTCATTTATCTACTTCACTACCCCAGCATCAGTAAGACAGAATTGATAGAAATTCTGAAATTATGACTATTAAATAATTGCCCATAGTTAGAGTTTCACGTCTAAACTGGAAACAGTATTCTTAAGTATTATCACAACAAAGTAACTTTTTATCTAAATCATTGGTAAGTCATGTTCTAAAGCCCAAAAGATACATAAAGAAATAACCAGCAGATAGCAAAGGTGAATTTGAGCTTTATTTTTATCTGTGCAAATCACTCAACAAGTGTCTGTTTGAGGCTTCTAAAGTAAATCATAAATGCTTAAGTAACTGGCTAGTTTCTTAAAGAATGAGAAATACACCTACATTTATTAGGCTCTCTACCTTTTCTTTAAAAAGAGTATTATTGGTTGTATATAATCACATTAAAATAATGTATCTGAGTTGTAGAAGACTGGAGGGCAAAATATTTTGAGTAATACAGATCAATAAGATTTTGTTTCCTCTAAAAAATAGTTGGGTTTGTCAACATTCATTTCTGGATCAAGGAACACTGACCTGGTTGTGATATTAAAAATATTTGTTGTACAATAAGCTATGAAACAATTTTTTTTTTTTTTGAGACGGAAACTCAAGCTATCGCCCTGGGTAGAGTGCCATGGCATCACAGCTCACAGCAACCTCCAACTCCTGGGCTCAAGCCAGTGTCCTGCCTCAGCCTCCCAAGTAGCTGGGACCACAGGCGCCCGCCACAACGCCCGGCCATTTTTTGGTTGCAGCCGTCATTGTTGTTTGGCGGGCCCGGGCTGTGGATTTGAACCTGCCACCTTAGGTATACGTGGCTGGCGCCTTAGCCGCTTGAGCCACAGGTGCCGAGCCACCTTTGCTTTTCTAAAGAGGTAAAGAAGGCTCAGTGAGGCTAAATGACTTGCCTAAGGTCACAGGGGGAGGAAGAGCACAAAGTAGGGAACCAGTTTTTGGAGATGAGGCTGGTTATATCTGCTCCTTCATCATTCTAGTCCTGCAGTTGCTTGTAGATTCACTTGAACTTCATAGATGGGGCAGGGAGGATGTCCGCTGCCATCCTCCCTATTTCCCTGTCGTCCTCTCTATTTTAAGAGATAGGGTCTTGCTCTGTTGCCCAGGCTGGTCTAGAACTCTTCAGCTCAAGCCATCCTCCCACCTCAGTGTCCCCAGTAGCAGGGAGTACAGGTATTCTACCCACCAGGGTTTACTTGCTTTAAAAGCAATTGAAAAAGTGGGAGTCTGGGGCCAGTGCTGTGGCTCACACCTATAATCCTAGCACTCTGGGAGGCCACGTGGATCACCCAAGGTCAGGAGTTCAAGACCAGCCCAAGTCTCTACTAAAAATACAAAAATTGGCTGAGTGTTGTGGCAAGTGTCTGTAGTCGCAGCTACCTGGAAGGCTGAGGCAAGAGGATCACTTGAGCCCAAGAGTTTGAGGTTGCTGTGAGCTATGTCACCATAGCACTCAACCTAAGGTGACAGAATGAGATGCTGTCTAAAAAAAAAAAGAGAGAGGGGGGAGGGGGGAGAAAGTGGGAAGCTAATGGAACTGGAAGTCAGTAGATCTGAGCTTCCTCACTTATAAGTGACTGTGTGACCTTGGAGAAATCATTTAACTTCTCTGAGCCTCAATTTCCTCCCCTGAAATAGCACCCCGCACTGTCACTAAAGCAGAGATCAATTGAAGTAAACTATGAGAAAGACTGTGTAAGTAGTAAGGAGCCAAAATATGGTTACTATAACATAGCAATTTACATCTATGTAGTGAATTGAGGAATTAGTGATTACTAAACAATACCTGATAAAAATGCTCAGTGAAATACAGCAGGATTGCCGTTAGCACACATACAAATCAATGATCCTAAACAGGAATGTCTTTTATTTATCATAACAGTCTACCATAATCACTTTTTTAAAGCTTCCTAATTTATTTATTCATTTACTTATTTTATATATAATATTTTTAAATTCAGATTAATATTAGGGCACAAATGATTAGGTCACCTGTGTTTCTCAGGTGAAGTTCAAGTTGTAGTTGAGGCAGTTGAGCCCTTCATCCTGGGGGTGCGCTGTACACCCTCACGATGTGTCCATCAGGTGAGAGCTTACCAATCCCCTGCTTCCTTTACTTTCCCTTTCCCTATTTCCTCTTCTCCCTACTTAAATATACTTACGATAGTCTCTCCTATGGGCATGTCATAGTTTTTCCTATTAGACTCATATTAGTATTGAGTACATTGGATATTTGCATTTCTATTCTTGTGATACTTTACTAAGAAGAATGTGTTTCTTTCCTTTTTTTTTTTTTTTGAGACAGTCTTACTTTGTCACCCTCAGTAGAGTGTCATGGCATTACAGCTCACAGCAACCTCCAATTCTTGGACTCAAGAGATTCTCTTGCCTCAACTTCCCAAGTAGCTGGGACTACAGGCACCCACCACAACACCCGGCTGTTTTTAGAGACAAGATCTCGCTCTTGCTCAGGCTGGTCTCAAACCTGTGAGCTCAGGCAATCCACCCTCCTGGGCTTGCCAGAGTGCTAGGATTACAGGCATTAGCCGCCGCGCCCGGCCTATGTTCCTTGATCACTTCCAGGAGTCTTGTGGTTGAGTCTTGGGATTTTCTCTAAGTATAAGATCATATCATCAGCAAAGAGTGAGAATTTGACCTCCTCTGCCCCCATTTGGATGCCCTTAATATCCTTCTCTTCCTTGATTGCACTGGTTAGAACTTCCAGCACTATGTTGAATAGTAGTGATGATAATGGACATCTTTGTCTGGTTCCGCTTCTAAGTGGTAATGCTTTCAGTTTTACTCCATTCAGTATGATATTGGCTGTGGCTTCTATAAGGTTAAGAAAAGTCCCATCTATGCCTAATTTCTTAAGAATTCTTATCAGGAAAGGATGGCAAATTTTACCCAATGCTTTTTCTGCATCTATTGAGAGGATAATATGGTCTTTGTTTTTGCCTCTATTTATGTGGTGAGTTACATTTATAGATTTACATATGTTAAGCCACACTTGCATCCCTGGGATAAAGCCTACTTGATCATGATTTTTAATATGGAGCTGTATTCTATTTGCTAGGATTTTGTTGATTATTTATAATCACTTTTTTTTTTACAGTTTTTTTGGCCAGGGCTGGGTTTGAACCCACCACCTCCAGCATATGGGGCCGGTGCCCTACTCCTTTGAGCCAAATAGCCATAAATAGCTACCTATCTCACTCTATAAATAGCCACCCCTATTTATAATCACTTTTAACAAGCCTCCAAAGAACACTCCCTAACCTATAGATGCTGTTTATAAAAAGAACCTTTATGTGAGGACAAATGCCTCTAGTGCCCTCTGTACTTTGCATTATCAATCTTTTTACATTTGTGAATCCAATGGGTAAAAATGGTGTCCTATTGTTACTTTCATTTGCATTTTCCTAGCGTTTTTTCATCTTTTTCTTGAAAGTGTCAATTGATAAAGCTTATGGAAGGCTGATGGGCAGTACCAAGTAAAACTTTCTATCTTTAGAACCAGAGGTTCCATTTTTCAATAGCTCCCTTAGAAAAATAACACTTACATGTATGCGCAGAGAGGCATGTACAACGATTTTTACTGAAGCACTGCCTGAAAGAGAAGATAACTAAAAACAACCTAAGTGACCACCGACAGGAGGAGTGCTCAGAGAAACTGTGGAATAAGCAAACCATAGAAAACTGTAACTATTGAAAAATAATAAAGTTTCAATATGAGAAGAAAGCAAGTTGCAGAACAATATGTATCATATAATATCATGTACTTAGAAATGAAAAATAAAACGATATACTTCTGTATGCATAGCTATGCATGTAAATGATAAGCAAATATCTTGAGAGATGCGTAAACTGATGACCGGTTACCTAGGGGAAGGAGACCAAGTGGGCAGGTGGCCAAGGGAGCTGTTTTTATTCTCTGTATCGTTTGAACCTTTAAGCAAGAATGTACTATGTATGTGTCTATTATTTGGCTAATGATTTAAAAAGGTAGTTAAAAACGAATGATACTGAAAACTAAAGTATAAAGCTTAAAAAAGAGAAAGTATTATTGTTTCAAATGAGGAACAACTTTTAGGTTATAAAAAACTGCTTAGACTTTCCTAAGTTGCAAGGTGGGTAAGTCAGTTAAAGCTGAATTGAAATTATACCTCTCGTCCAAGTGAACAGTAAAATAGGTGGTCAAGAATCAGAATCAGGGTGGTGCCTGTGGCTCAGTGAGTAGGGTGTCAGCCCCATATACCGAGGGTGGTGAGTTCAAACCCAGCTCCTGCCAAACTGCAACAACAAAAAAATAAAAAATAAATAAAATAAATAAAGTTAAAAAAAAAAGAATCAGAATCATCTGGATATCATGTAGAAATTGACTCATTCTTCTTTTAGTTTTTGTTTTTTGGGGTTTTTTTTTTTTTTTTGTAGTTTTTGGCCAGGGCTGGGTTTGAACCCACCACCTCCAGTACATGGGGCCGGCACCCTACTCCTTGAGCCACAGGTGCCACCCCTTCTTTTGGTTTTTGTTCAGATATCAAATAGACGCAGATTGAGGTTCACCTTTCATGTCCCTGGTTTTAATTTACTTAACAATTAAACAATTGTTGACTCCTTTATTAATATTTCACATTGAGCAGAGTCCATTTCAGTGAGAAAGAGTCACCTTTTTGGCATTGGATATTTTTCTCTGATCACAAAAGTATCATATGCTTAATGTGAACAAAAGGACGGGGGAGAACATTGAAATTCATGAAGAAAAAATAAAAATGTAATCCCATCTTAAAAAAGAAATACTGTAATCCCAGCAATTTGGATATCCAAGGTGGGAGGATCAGAGTTGGAAACTAGCCTGGGCAATATAGCCAAACCCCTTCTTCACAAAAAAACAATTTAAAAAATTAGCCTGTCATAGTGATGCTACATTCTTCATGCTACTCAAGAAGCTGAGGCAGGAGGATTACTTGATCCCAGGACCCCATGAGGCTGCAGTGAGCTATGTGATCATGCCTCTACACTCAAGCCTGGGTGACAGAACAATACTCTATCTCTAAAATAGATAGATAGATAGATAGATAGATAGATAGATAGATAGATAGATAGATACTACTGTCTGGGCATGGTGACTCAGGTCCATAAACCCAATACTTTGAGAGGCTAAGGCAGGAGAATCACCTGAGGCCAGGAGTTCAAGACCAGCCTGGGTAACACAGCCAGAACCTGCTTCTACATAAAACCCCAGAAATATTAGCCAGGCATGGTTGGTGCATACCTGTAGTCCCTGCTACTCAGGATGCTGAGACAGGAGGATTGCTTAAGCCTAGGATTTTGAGGTTGCAGTGAGCTATGATCATGCACCTGTACTCCCACTTGGGTGACAGAGAGAAACTGTGTCTTAAATAAATAAATAAATAAATAAATACTGTTAACATCTTCCGGGTGTTTTTCCCTTTGCATATAAGTTGTTATGGAATTGGGTTACCACTGTGCATACCATTTTTTATCCTTGTTTTTCTCAATTAACATTTTATCATAACTATATCTGCATTATCATGACAGATTCTTTTCTTTTTCTTTTTCTTTTTTTTTTAGAGACAGAGTCTCACTTTGTCACTCTCGGTAGAGTGCTCTGGCGTCATAGCTCACAGCATCCTCTAACTCCTGGGCTTAGGTGATTCTCTTGCCTCAGCCTCCCGAGTAGCTGGGACCACAGGCGCCTACCACAATGCCTGGCTATTTTTTTGTTGTAGTTTGGCCAGGGCCAGTTTTGAACCTTCTTTTTTCTTTTTTAGACAGAGTCTCATCCTGTTGCCCTGGCTAGAGTACCCTGGTGTCATAGCCCAACAGCAACCTCAAACTCCTGGACTCAAGAGATCTTGCATCAGCCTCCGCAGTAGATGGGACTATAGGCATGTGCCACCATGCCCAGCTAGTTTTTCTATTTTCAGTAGAGATGAGGTCTCACTCTTGCTCAGGCTGTTCTCGAACTCCTGAGCTCAAGAAATCCACCCACCTCAGCCTCCCAGAGTGCTAGGATTACAGGCTTGAGTCATCATGCCTGGCCTCATCACAGATTCTTCAAAAATGTTTATAAGGGCATAATGATACTCCAAAGCTTGGATGCATTATACTTTATCTATTATTTTATTATAGGAAATATAGTTTATTTTCATTTTTTTCACTATTATACTTAAATCTGTGAAGAACACCCCTGTATACAATTTTTTGCTTCCATCTTCAATTATGTCTCTAGGATATGTTGCTAGAAATGGAATTATAGTCTTGTGGGATTTTATTTTTTTTTTTTTGAGACAAAGTCTCACTTTGTCAACCTTGGTAGAGTATTGAGGCATCATAGCTCACAGCAACCTCAAACTCCTGGGTTCGAAAAATCCTCTTGACTCAGCCTCCTCAGTAGCTGGGACTAGGCACCTGCCATAACACCCAGCTGTTTTTAGAGACAAGGTCTCACTCTGCCTCAGTCTGGTCTTGAACGAACCCCTGCACTCAAGCAATATACCCTTCTCAGCTTCCCAGAGTGCTAGGATTACAGGCGTGAGTTGGTTATTTTTATTCCCACACCTTGGCCCTGCCCCATCCTCTGCCTGTCTTCCTCTGCTCCCTATCTTCACGGATTGCATCTCCAATTGGCTTTCTTGGGATCCTGTCAATGGGTAGCACCAGCAGGAGATCAAAGGGCTAGAAGAGAAAAATGTCAGTGTTTCCTCCCGCCTCCCACCCAGCCTCTTTTCTTGGTGGTCCTTCCTCCACCATTCCAGCTTTTAGTGGATTCCGTAAGATTACTTCCTCCCTTTGTCTCTTTATCCTTGGAGTGGCTACCGCTTCCCACTGTTGTTCTCCTCTAGCTGCCTCAATATCACTTGCTCACTCCCTCGACCCAGCCTACCTGTCTGTATTAAAGTCTCTTTTATTCCAGAGACTCTTCATTTGAAGCACTGTGGTGAAATCACTTTCCTTTTGGGATCCTGATAAATACAGGGTTAAAGAGTATTAACTTTCAAAATACATTTTAAAATGCATTCTTGATAGATATTGCCAAATTGTATTGTGGAAAGGTCGTATCAATTTACCCTCCTCTTAGTAGCGTATGAAAGCTTTAATGAGATGGACTCGGCAATGGATTTCTGAAGGCATTTGGTCTCCTTTTTGTTATCTGGTATCTTCCTCTCCTTGCCTACTTATAGGCAAAGGGTCTGCTGTAGACCATCTGATGAAAAAGCATGTGTGACACAGGTGAAAATATTGAGATAAGCATTTACAGACCAGAACTTCCAAGCACAAGAGGAGACCCTGGATTGTACTTTGACAATCACTCCTTTGATTGACTTCTGTGTATAGGGAAGAGCACATCTGGCTGGGTACACAGATAGTGTGGTGTGGTTTGGGGATGTCAGCCCATACGCAGACCACAGCTAAACACTAGCCCAAGAAACCAGTGCTATTGCCCTTGAGGTCTTAGTGCTCACGTAGAATAATTCCTACTTTCTCTTCCTAGTTCTAGCTTTCATAAGAGGAGAAAGAATCCACAAAGACACGTCCTTCTCCTACTTCTCAAACAAGAGGCAGTTGCTGGGATTTTACCCAGTGGTTTGCTAGAAGGGGGCTGAGATTTTTGCTAAGTGATTTGGATGTTTATACTGTAGCTAAATTGGTGACACAGGTGGAAATATTGTGGCTTTTCCATTTTCTTGCAAAATAATGAGACACCTAGTGGGCACAACATGAAAATACCTTTATGGGAGATGGAGAGTTCCACCAATACCCGGGTAAGTGATATTCACTAACTGCCTCAAGGTTTAATTCTACAAAAGTAGTCTTGTTAGAGAAATACACAGCTCCAGGAATCCGACCACTTATTGTCTCATATTGGATAACTAAGACATATTACCATATATGTTGTAGTGTTCAATACTTTCCCAACACGTTTCAACATAAAGTTTCTTTCCATAACACTAAGTATCATAGTCCTTCCCGCTAGGCTGTGGGCTCCATGAAAGAAGAGGCCTCACCAGTTTCCTCATTACATAAGCCCAGTGTCTACTGCATAAAGGATCATAAACTGATCTGAACAACTACAGCAAGAGGTGGGATAGGTTTTTAATTTTTTCTAGGTAAGGAAACAAAGATAGAAGTATAGAGTTGCCTTCTCGCTAAAGAAGTATAAGAACCGAACATGAACCACTCCTGCTACTCTTGGCCTTTGTCCATGCCCAAACAGACCATGTAGGAAAGCCCTCTTATTCACATAAATGCCCAGTGGCCTTCCCTTCTGTTTTGAGTTAGCAGCATCCAACTTTATTCCATTGCTAGGGAGGCTTTTGGAAGGTCATAGTGTCTAAGTCAGGAGTTGTCAACCCATGACCCCAGTGAGGCCCCAGCTGCAGGCCTTCCTCATAGAATCTTCCATGTTAGATGTCCTGATATCATGGTCCACTTTCTTTTTTTTTTTTTTTTGTGACGGAGCCTCAAGCTATCCCCCTGGGTAGAGTGTCGTGGCATCACAGCTCATAGCAACGTCCAACTCCTGGGCTCAAGCCAGTCTCCTGCCTCCGCCTCCCAAGTAGCTGGGACCACAGGCACCCGCCACAACGCCCAGCCATTTTTTGGTTGCAGCTATCATTGCTGTTTGGTGGGCCGGGCTGGGGATTCGAACCCGCCACCTTAGGTATACATGGCTGGCACCTTAGCCAATTGAGCCACAGGTGCCGAGCCTCATGGTCCACTTTCATCTCATGATAAGGCTTCTACACATCCATCTTCATAGACCAAATGCTTAATTAAGTACCTGGAGTGTAGATGGAATGATATGCTTATATTACCAAGGTTTAGCCAACAGACATAAATCCTGAGTTGTTCCTGGCCAGAGTTTGTCTTTAGAAAGTACCTTATAAAATGAAAGGTCCTCCTGAGGCAGGTGGCTTGCTTGAGTTCCGACACCAGCCTGAGCAAGAGTGACACTCTGCCCCTATAGGAAAAAAAAAAAAACTAGCAGGGGGTGGTAGAGGGTGCTATAGTCCCAGCTACTTGGGAAACTGAGGCAAGAGAATCACTTAAGGCTCGGCGCCTGTGGCTCAAGTGGCCAAGGTGCTACATACACCTAAGGTGGCGGGTTTGAATCCAGCCCAGGCCCGCCAAAAACAACAAATGATGGCTCCAAAAAAAAAATAGCTGGGCGTTGTGGCAGGCACCTATGGTTCCAGCTACTTGGGAGGCTGAGGCAGGAGACTCGCTTGAAACCAGGAGTTGGAGGTTACTGTGAGCTGTGATGCCACGACACTCTACCCAGGGGGATAACTTGAGGCTCTGTCTCAAAAAAAAAAGAATCACTTAAGCCCAAGAGTTTGAGGTTGCTGTGTGCTGTGATGCCACAGCACTCTACTAAGGGCGACAAAGTAAGACTCTTGTTTTAAAAAAGAAAAAAGAAGAAGAAAGAAAGAAAGGTCCTCATCACACAGCATGTAAAAGGTAACAAAACCTGGGAGGTTATTTGGGCCAATGTTTCTCAGACTTGGGTACATGGACCTTTGTGCATTCCAGTGATAAGTTTTTGGGGTCTAGAAGTTATCTACAAAAATTTGTTAAGTTTGCCTCAGCACCCATAGTCAGCGGTTAGAGCACCAGCCACATGCACTTGGGCTGATGGGTTCAAACCCCGCTGAGCCTGCTAAACAAACAAGCAAACAAACAAACAAAAAACAGCTGGGCATTGTGGTGGGTGCCTATAGTCCCAACTACAAGGGAGGCTGAGGCAAAAGAATCACTTGAGCCCAAAAGTTTGAGGTTGCCGTGAGCTGTAATGCCACAGAACTCTACCGAGGGTGACATAGTGAGATTCTGTCCCCCCCACCAAAAAAATTTTTTTTGTTAAGTTTGAATTTCCTTCTAAGAACATTCCTAATTAACATAAACATCTTCTGGATCATCTGGCTAGCCACTTTATAAATGGGTTTTTGACATAAGAATTCACAGCTCTACATGAGGTATTTACAATATCTTCTTACCCAGTAATCAACTAAAATAATATCATGTAATTTGTTCTATTTAGATGTAATTCATATGCCATAAAACCCATCCTTTTGAAGTGTACAGTTCAGTGATTTTTTTTAGTATAGTCACAAAACTGAACAATCTTCATCATTATATAATTCCAGAAGATTTTCACCACCACCCCCAAAATCCCTGTTAATAGTCACTGCCTATATCCCCCTCTCCCCAGGCAACCACTAAAGCCCGTTCCATCTTTTGGGTTTACCTATTCTGGACATTTCATATAAATGGAATCACAAGATTGTGTGGCCTTTTCTGTCTGGTTTCTTTTATTTTGTATGTTTTTAAGGTTCATCCCTGTCACGGCATGAATCAGCGCTTTGTTCCTTACTATGGCCCTTGCATCCCTTATTTATTCACTCATCAATTGATGGACATCTGTTTGCTCCCATTTTCCAGGTGTTACAAATAATGCTTCTATGAGAAATTTTAAATTTCAAGTTACAAAATCTAGGGTCTGCAAGTCTTCAGATAGGTTTTGGGGGTCTGTGACTTCTCAAATTTGAGAAATACTGATCCAAACTGACTCCATCACTTCATAAATAGAGAAATGGATCAGGTCCCACTCATGGAGTTAAGGGAAGCTTCTGTGGCTCGATTTGCAGCACAAGCTTACTTTCTTTCTTATCTGGAAGGAGTGGATATCTTTGTCTAGGGTTGTCCCATATTATCTGTTGTCTAATGGAGACAACCAGCATTAGCAATGTGATTAACAACTAATAACACTGATGTATACTGGCTTAGCCCAGATGCCCAGCAGCTTTCAATTCCCCAAACTCTTGGCCTGAATCCTAGTAGTATTTCCATAGGCTAAGAGCCAGCAAAAAGAATCACCTGGCCAAACATCCCCATTCAGCCTGCTTTCTTTACAATGACCTCCCAGGGGAGCTCTTTGGACAAACAAAGCTGTTGACCCAGTTTGAAGACCTGGAAAATTATCATGTGAGTCACTGGGACAAGAGAGCAAAGTGCCAGGCCCCTGAGAAACTATAACCAGTTTCCAGTGTCATTTGTGTTCCCATAGGGTGGGACTAGGAGTCCCGAGGCAGCCTGCCACTTCTCACTCAGCTGCTTCTCCAAGCGGTTTCCAAGCTCCTTGGCCCTGTGGATAGTGCCGCAGGGGCCATTCCTGTTTTCCTCCCAGTGAGCTCTGCAAACAGCAATTCCGAGAGTGTTGCTCAGTTGTAGGAAACCAAAACAAAACCGGATACCCAAAGGAAGGTGTGTAGTGTTGTTTGGAGCAAGGCCATAAGGATCCCTCTGAGAAGGAAGAGCTAATGCAGCTGCACAAATTTCAAACTGAAGACCAGGAATCAAGAGGCAGTATTTTAAAATGATACTCACATGAGTGAGCCAGGGCCTTGCAAAAGAGCACTTCTTAATTACTTAAGGGGTGTTTTATAATATTCTGAAGATGCTACTTCCTAAATTACACAAAGAGCTGGAGAAACTTAGCCAAAAAGCAATGCAGGTAAAACTGCTATTGCATTTAGATGTAGTGGACAATTTGTGGCCTACATGTCAGAGAGTGCCAAAAGCTGCATGGGTCCAAAATACCTCTTCCGCAGGCATAAAGGACTCCAGGAGAAGGGTGAGTATAAAAACCTGTGGCTCAAGCGGCTAAGGCGCCAGCCACATACACCTAAGGTGGCAGGTTTGAATCCAACCCAGGCCCGCCAAACAACAATGATGGCTGCAACCAAAAAATAGCAAATAGCTGGGCGTTGTGGCAGGCACCTGTGGTCCCAGCTACTTGGGAGGCTGAGGCAGGAGACTCGCTTGAGCCCAGGAGTTGGAGGTTGCTGTGAGCTTTGATGCCACCGGCACTCTACCCAGGGGGACAGCTTGAGGCTTTGTCTTAAAAAAAAATAAAAATAAATAAATAGCCAGGACAGCGATGTTGCCATTGACAAGACTAGGTAAGAAGAAGGTCATCTGTGACTTTTTTTTTATCGTAACACATCATTTCACCACTAATAGGATCTTCATCATTAGGAAGATGTAATTTTAACGTGTACTTTGATCCAGATCATATAAATTCATTTTTGGTAAGTGCTTTAAGAGTGTGAGCAATTACTAGATTCCTCCCACTGCAAGAATGCCAAATGATGTCTCTTGCCTTCATGGTTTGGAAGGATAAACTTTTGTGCCTTGAGGAACGAGAAGAAGATAACTTGATCACCACGTTTTTGGTTCTCCAGCATCACTGCGCTCATGCCCTTATTTTGCTTCTTACTTCTTCCCTTTTTCCTTTCTGCCTCCTTATGACTGATCTGGTGAACAAACAGCAGATTTACAGAAAGTGAGTGTTCACTCCCCACCCTGGTGCTGTTGCTACAGATTACTTCACAGCTGCTGTCTCCTGGGCTTGGGCAAAGCGCTGGCATCAGTCTTTGTCGTCTAACTCCCAGGGACTGCCCTGTGTGCTGGGTGTCCCGCAGAGCCGACGCACCAGCTCCAGGCACGTGCTTAGGTGGAAGACTAGCTAACGGGGACTAGAGAGAATATTCAGAATTAGATGACAAAGATAAAACAGAGGCAGAATCAGGCGAAACAATTTTCACCTGTCTGACTGTATCTTTCTGATGCATACAGTATTGTGCTAGGAGCACTGTCCATTAGAACTTTCTGCAATGATGGAAATGTTTTACATCTGCGCCATCTGACAAAGTGGCCACACATGGCTACTGAGGACTTGAAAAGTGGCTAGCAAAATTATTCTGTTTAATTTTAATTAATTCAACTGTAAATAGTCACACGTGGTTCATGATAACTATATTAGAGACAATAGTGTCTGAACAAGCAGAGGCGGGAGAGGTGGCTTGTATTTATAGTCCCAGCTTCTCAGGAGGCTGAGGCAGGAGGATCACTTGAGCCCAGGAGTTAGAGGCTGCAGTGAGCTGTGATGACACCAGTGTATACCCAGGATGACAGAGCAAGACCTTGTCGCTTAAAAAAAGAAAAAATAAAACAGAATTATAGGAGACCAGACACTAACGTTAGAGTCTGGAGCCTGGGTTCAGATTCCAGCCCTTCTGTTACTAGCTTGTTACCTAAAGGATGACAACCTCTCTGTACCTCTTTTTACACAGTTATAAGATGGAGCTAATATCTGCCTTATGGTGTTATGAGAAGTATGATAGATGGGGCCTTGGATGGGACCTTTGAATCTACAAAACTGGCCACAAGTATCTGGGAAAGGCAGAGCCCCAGGAAGTGTAACCCTGGATTACCACTTGTGTTGCTAAATGGTTGCATCAAGATCGCACGTTCACACCTCTTTTCACTTTTTCAGTGTTTTCTGGAATCTTCCACATTTATTCTGAGAAACAAGCAAGGTGAAGACTATCAATTGCATTTTGCAGATGAGAAAACAGAGACTTGGAAAAAAGACATTATTCAAAACATTACACTGAAGAATTAGCGGAGACAATAATCTCCCTCTGTGATTTGGGGCAAAGCCTCACTATTATCAGCCACTGTTCACCTGCACGGCCATTTCATTCAGGGCGTGGCTGGCCAGGGCCTGGCAAGGAGGGATGAACCTAAGTGCTGATATCTGGAGATTGTCTACTCACTTCCAAGGCCTACTATCATAGATAAATTGGGGAACTGGACTCCATGGTCAAGGACCCAGGGCACTCTGAGCACCTAGTGAAGTGTTGACGAACTATAAATTTAGATTAGAATAAAAATGCTTCAAAGATATGACCACTTTAAGATAGGAAGACTGTGGAACTTTGTAACCTATGAGGAGGAATCTGCTTGACCTATACTATGATGAGTAACAAAGGAAAAGGAGGGGCAGAGCAGTTCTTTGGGGGAGATATCCCAGCTGTTCTCTCGAATCGCTGTGTTAATGGAATTTCTTTCTTCAGTAGGTCCTTGGTCTCACGAGGATTCGAAGAATGAACCCATGGACCACAGATCAATGGTAAGATAGGATTTGATTAGACAGAAAGGAATATAGGAGTAAAAAGCACCAGAACTTCTGGCAAAGGGGAAGACCCAAGTTGGAAGTCTCCCCCTTGGGTCCTTAGTCTAGGGGTATATATTACATTTTGGCCAGGACTTTTCAAAGTTAATGAGTGTATTAACAAATGAATGAACATAGTCCCTCCGCTGGGCCGAGGTTATTAGGTGTTGGTAGTTTTTGTCTCCAGGAAGGGATTAGCATGTGTGCTCTCTACTCAAGGTGGAACCACCCAAAAAGTTTTAGGCTGCCTTGTTCATGACCTTGCTAGAGCCCAGAGGGTGTGGCCTGGAAAGGGCAGACTGTTTTTTCCTAAAGATGGGAGTCTGATTTCTGAGCTCACCTGGATCTAAAGAATGGAGAGTCCCTGTCCAACCCTGACGGGGGAATCCTGTACTGAGAGAGGATACCCGAGAAAGGCAAGGTCTGAGAGAACAGGTCTTCTCAGGGAAACCGCAAGGATGCACCTGCAGGGTCCTCTCCATGGTGACTCAGCTCTTGGGAATTTGTAGGCTTAACTTCCTAGAACCTGGAAATTTCCAAGTTCTGTGAAATCCTGTGGTTCTGTAGGGGCTGGACTAGCATCTCCCGCTTGATTCAAACTGGCCAATGAGAAGGGTACTTGTGGGGTGGGAACTTTTTAACTGTCAATAAAAAGGGAAAGACCAGGCCAGTTGGGGAGCGAGGCCATTTGGAAATCTATGCCATAAGCTCCCGGCTGATGAATAAAGCCCTTCCTCTTATAAATGTGGTGTTTGGGTGCTCTTTCTCTCCAATGCCTCCTCTTCCTGCAATGGTACCAGCTGGCTTTTCTGCAAACAAAAGTGAAATTGTTGATCTCTCATTTGCTTCTCTCCTGATTGACTCCAGTGACAAGTGGATCATGGCCGCCTTGGTCCAGCAACATCACTAGGTGCTAGGTTGCAGGAAAGTTTTCCTGTGGTGTATAAGAGCTCCTTCCTCCCTTCCTCTGTAGAGTCTCACTCTATGTCCTGGGTAGTGCTTTGGCATCATAGCTCAAACTCTTGGGCTCACACCATCCTCTTGCCTCAATCTCCTGAGTAACTGGGACTACAGGCACCCACCAACACACCCAGCTAGTTTTCCTATTTTTGCTCAGGCCAGTTTCAAACTCCTGAGCTCAAGTGATCCACCCCCTTGGTCTCCCAGAGTGCTGGGGTTATAGGTATGAGACACTGTGCCACTGTGCCACCCTAGAGCCTTTTCGCTTTTTTTTTTGAGACAGAGTCTCACTATGTCGCCCTCCATAGAGTGCTGTGATGTCACAACTCACAGTAACCTCAAACTCTTGGGTTTAAGCAATCCTCTTGCCTCAGCCTCCCGAGTAGCTGGTACTACAGGCGCCCTACACAAAGCCTGGGTATTTTTTTTTTTTGTAGTTGTCATTGTTGTTTTTAGCAGGCCAGGTCCAGGTTTGAACCTGCTAGCCTTGGTGTATGTGGCTGGCACCCTAACCACTGAACTACGGGTGCCAAGTTAAGAGTCTTTACTTAATTCTGTTCCCTTCAGATAATGTTCCAGTTAACTCATGACGTGATAATGCTTTTTACATAGACATATTCACAAAAATGAGTAACAAAACTCTGCTCTCTAGAAGATAGCAGGTGCAATCTTTATCACCAGAGAATCCCATACATGGCTTCCCCGTGACTGTGAAGAAATGCTTCTGTCTGTTGTCTCATCCTTCCTCCGGCTAAGTCCTCTGTAAGAGTATTTCAACAGACCTTTGCACATCCATTTGCCTACATTTTCACGCTTATAATTATTTGATTGCCTTCTTTTAACACCTGTGAATAAGAGATCTCCCTTAGAAAAGCTCAGGAAAAACAACCAGAGAATGGAAACTCAAGAAAACCACTTTCCGATCTTGTGCCCAACAGCGCCCTCTGTTGACCAAAGCATGAAAGTTTAAAATGACAAAAAAAAAAAAAAAGAAATAACAAAAACCACAAGTCTCCCCCCCTCAACCCAACATCCTTTATAGAAATATAATCGATGTACAGTAAACTGCACTATTTAAAGGATAAAATTTGGTGTGTTTTTACAGGTACAGATGCCCGTGAAACCACCACAGCCAAGAAGATGAGCATTTCCATCACAGACAGCTTTTCTACTTCAGGGACAAAGTGAGTACGCCCAGTTCCATACCACGTGGTAAAAGCAGTACTCTCTGTTTAAAAATAACGGCACCAGCCCCTGCAAGGCTGTCTTTATTTCAATCTCTATTCCCGCTGGAGAGGGAACCTTCCATTTGATCTCCACATGGCCCTTCCTTCTCCCTCCAGTTATGATATTCTGTTTAAGGCCGACTTCTGAGATGCTCTGGTTTTCACGCCTTCCTCATTGCCAGAGATTCCCTGTTACCAAGCAGTCTCTCTCACTGTTGACTCATCCACTTCTTATCTACTGCCTCCTTTTCAAACACAAACAAATCAAAACACAAAATATGTTTCTTTCTGCTTCCCTTCAGGCACTCATTATTCTATCTCCAGCCTTCTCTTCAGGGCCAAGCTTCCAGAAATGGTTATCTTAACTCACTTCCTCATCTCCCCCCTCTCTTAAAGCCACCCCTGCCACCACCACATAGATACTATTCTTAACTAACTCGTTCACAACCTCCCTGTTGCTATATCCACGGAACCTAACTCAATCCTTATCAGACACTGACACTGTTGACCACTCTGTTCTTTAAAAAACAGCTTTGTTGTTTTTGCAAAAGTAATCGATGCTTAAAAAAAAAGGCAAATAATAAATAAGAGCAGCTGGGCATGGTGGCTATAATCCTGGCACTCTGGGAGGCTTGATCTAGGAGTTCAAGGTTGCGGTGAGCTATGATTGCATCATTGTACTCTAACCTGAGCAACAGAGTAAGACCCTTTCTCTGAGAATAATAAGTAAATAAAATAAACAAACAAATAAAGGCACTGGGAGGTTTCTCCTTGGCATACACTGGCTTCTCCCTGCTGCAGACAGAGCCACCATGGCAGACAGAGCCACTGCTACAAGATCAAGCTGACATCCACCCTGTGCAGCTGCCCAAGGTGCAGAACAGACCCAGGAAATCCCAGAAATTAGTCACTGTACTAAACTCGGGGAAATTCCCATACTTGCTTCATCATAGTCATCACAGAAGCCATAGATATTTTTAAAATAAATATGTAGAGAGACGAGCTTACATTCATTAATGCTTTAACTCTGGTCCAAACAGCTGCCTTAAATCCTACCCTAGAAATGGCATGGTCTTTGTGTCTGCACAACTAGCAGCTGTTGGTCTCCTCAGGCTGGAAGCCCATCTAGGAGTGGCTTTCCTGAGAGCCACCATTGTTTTCCTCTCCCTAAAGCTTATCACTGGGGAAATGACAGGGATGAAACACTTAGGGTTCTGGGATCTTGTGAGGCTTGTTTTCTGAGTTCTTTGACACAGAAAAAATGGGTTTCTTATAATCAATGTTTTTATCCAAGATAAAGTATAAGATGGACGAAAACAATCACCCCCATAACCCCACCATCCAGAGCAATAGTCATAACAATTTTGGTGAGTATCTTTGAGACACCTCCACCCAGTCTATGCACTAAGAGGTATATGATATAGTTTCACATATGTGGGATCATAATTTATGCGTTATTTTGTAACAGCTATTTTTACTCAGAATATACAACGGGTAGATTCTGTGAACTAAAATAAAATCTTAAGCCTCCCCCTTTAGCAACCAACTGACTAGACCCCCTCTTGGCCAAGAGGATCCCTAAAAGTGAGTTGCTAGCCATGAGAAAGGAAATCAGACAGGCCTCATCATGCCCACTCCCCTTCTTAGAGTTAATCTTTGTGACTCACTAACAGGCCTAAAGCTATGCAGGTCCTTAGTATATACAACCAACCCCTTGAGGCTATCCAGTACATTGTTT
This sequence comes from Galagoides demidoff, assembly GCA_963574575.1. Taxonomy (NCBI): domain Eukaryota; kingdom Metazoa; phylum Chordata; class Mammalia; order Primates; family Galagidae; genus Galagoides; species Galagoides demidoff. Next base: position 1,645 of record CAUYQV010026479.1, on the reverse strand, counting down.
CTAATTAACAGACCCTTCATCTTTTTTTTTTTTTTTCCGAGGCAGAGTCTCACTCTGCTGCCTAGGTAGAATGCTCTGGCCTTACAGATTACAGCACTTCAAACTCTTGGGCTTAAGCGATTCTCTTGCCTCAGCCTCCCAAGTAGCTGGGACTGTAGGTGTCCACCAGAACAATGCCGGCTATTTTTAGAGACGAGGTCTTGCTCTGACTCAGACTGGTCTCAAACTCATGAGTTTAGGCAATCCACCCACCTCGGCCTCCCAGAGTGCTTGGGATTACAGGCCTGAGCCACCAAGCTTGGCCTTTTTTAATTTTTTTTTTCCCTTAAGCATTCCTTTTCACTGAGCCCTGGTCTTTTAGACAGAGCCTAAATTTCAGGCTATTGTCAGCTGAAGAATCTTTAAATGCATTTATAATCTATAAGCTCCCTCTTCCAGATGACCCATCTTTGGGGGCCAAACCAATGTGTGTTTTCCATGTATTGATTTACCTGTAATTCCTGTTTCCCTAAAATATATAAAACCAAACTATAACCCCACCAGCTCAAGTCCATGTGCTCAAGACTGCTTGGGTATAGCTCTGGGTCATAGTCCTCAAATTTGGCTCAGAATAAAACTCTTTAAATTATTTTACTGGGCTCAGCTCCTGTGGCTCAAGTGGCTAAGGTATCAGCCACATACACCTAAGGTGGTGAGTTCAAATCCAGCCCGGGCCTGCTAAAGACGGCTGTAACCAAAAAATAGCCGGGCATTGTGGCAGGCACCTGTGGTCCCAGCTATGTGGGAGGCTGAGGCAGGAGACTCACTTGAGCCCAGGAGTTGGAGGTTGCTGTGAGCTGTGGTGCCATGGCACTCTACCTAGGGCGACAGCTTGAGAGTCTGTCTCAAAAAATATATATATATTATTTTACTGAGTATGGCTTCTTTTCTGTCGACAATTTCCAAGTCAATAACTGCAGACTAGGCTAGGCGCCTGTGGCTCAAGTAGCTAAGGCACCAGCCACATACACCTGAGCTGGAGGATTCAAATCCAGCCCCAGCCTGCCAAACAACAGTGATGGACGCTACCAAAAAAAAAAAAAAAAAAAAAAAAAAATAGCCTGTAGTTGTGGCGGGTGCCTGTATTCCCAGCTACTTGGGAGGCGGAGGCAGAAGAATCGCTTGAGCCCAGGAGTTGGAAGTTGCTGTGAGCTGTGATGCCATAGCACTCTACCCAGGGCAACAGCTTGAGGCTCTGTCTCAAAAAATAATAATAATAATAATAATAAAAAATGGCAGACTAACACCAGGATTGTTAACAGCAAACAATTATTTGTGCTATTTACAAACCAGGATTTACTCAACTTTTCCCCTGTTGTTGGACATTTGGGTTGTTTGAACTGTATCATACCATAAACTATGCAGTTATAAACATCCTGTGTTCAGTTTTTTGCATTTGTGCAATATTCTCCTCAGGGTGAATTCTAGAACTAGACTAGCTGTATAATAGTGTGTCCACTTTACATTTTTTTTTTTTTGAGACGGAGCCTCAAGCTGTCCCCCTGGGTAGAGTGCCATGGCATCACAGCTCATAGCAACCTCCAACTCCTGGGCTCAAGCGAGTCTCCTGCCTCTGCCTCCCAAGTAGCTGGGACCACAGGCGCCC
>CAUYQV010026473.1:0-22516 GCA_963574575.1 Galagoides demidoff | reverse complement strand
TGGTCCCAGCTACTTGGGAGGCGGAGGCAGGAGACTCGCTTGAGCCCAGGAGTTGGAGGTTGCTATGAGCTGTGATGCCATGGCACTCTACCCAGGGGGATAGCTTGAGGCTCCGTCTCAAAAAAAAAAAAAAAAAAAGCTCATGGGCAGAGGTAGGACGACGATCAGCTGTACTGTTAGTAGGGAAGTGAAATACAATGGAGCCCCCTTAAGTTCAGGTGCTTTTCATCATGTCCAACCGATGTCAGTGCTGAACGCTCCTCCCTCTTGGCAGACCATTCCTGCCATTTTGGCACCTCATGGGACCATATTTACTGACTCCACTGCCATTGGACATTCGGGTTGTTTCCAGTGTGGGGTATTATAAAAAGTACTGCTTAATAGGAACATGTGTGGCCGTTTCTCTTGTATTTGTGGGAGGGAAAGTGCTGGTCTTAAGAGACCCTTACTTTTAGCTTCCGTAGATACTGCCAGTGGCTCACCCTGGTTATACCAAAGTGCACTATCACCAGCTGAGAGTTCCAGTTGCTCCACATGCTCACCAAGCTTGGTATTGTCTGTCAATATTTTCACTATTCTAGTGAGGGTATAAAGGTGTCATGGTGTGACTTTAATGTTTCTCTGAAGACTAATTGAACACCTTTCTTAATGCTTTTTGTGAATTGCCCATTCAAGCTTTTGGTTCATTTTCCCATTGTCTTTTACCAATTTGTAGAAACTATGTATCTGGGCTCAGTGCCTGTAGCACGGTGGTTACAGCACCAGCCACATACACCAAGGGTGGCAGGTTTAAACCTGGCCCAGGCCAGGTAAACAACGATAACTGCAAAAAAAAAAAAAAAATAGCTGGGTGTTGTGGTGGAGGCCAGTAGTCCCATGAGGCAAGAGAATCACTTCAGCCCAGAAGTTTGAGGTTACTGTGAGCTGTGTCTCAAAAAAAAAAAAGAAAGAAAGAAGGAAACTATGTATCTGGATGTGAATTTTAAAAATATGTATCACAATTATTTTCCTCCTCTCTGTGATTTGCTCTTTTACTCCCTTAATGACTTTTTTTTTCTTTTTTGAGACAGAGTCTCACTATGTTGCCCTTGGTAGAGTGCCATGGTGTCACAGCAACCTCCAACTCCAGGTGGACTACAGATGCTCAGTGCCTGTAATTCTAGCCGAGGCAGGTTGGAGTGCCTGAACTCACAGGTTCAAGACCAGCCTGAGCAAGAGCAAGACCCCATCTCTTAGGAAAGAAAAAAAATAGCCAGGTGCCTGTAGTACCAGCTAGCCAGGAGTCTGAGGCAAGAGAATTGCTTGAGTCCAAGAGTTGGAGGTTGCTGTGAGCTATGATGCTGGAGCACTCTACCAAGGGCAAGGGCAACAAAGCAAGACTCTGTCTCAAAAAAAGAAAAAAAAATCTTAAGGACAATTTTACTTCTTCCTAATTTGAATGCCTTTTCTTTTTTTTTACCTAAGTGCTTTGGCTAGGACTTCTAGTACTATGTTGAGCAGAAGTGGTTAAAGTAGGCATCTTTGTCTTGCTCCCAATCTTAGAGGAAAAGCTTTGTTTATCACCACTGAGTATGATGTTAGGTGTGGACTTTTCATATATGATCTTTATTAAGATGTAAATTCTTCTATTCCTAGTTTGAATTTTGTTTTTTTGCAGTTTTTGGTCAGGGCTGGGTTTGAACCCGCCACCTCCGGCATATGGCGCCAGCACTCTACCCGTGAGCCACAGGCACCACCCCTAGTTTGAATTTTTAATCACAAAACAGTGGGAACATGGGCTCCAAGTGTTCATGCTGTATTGGGTAGCAGTTAGGAGGGTCTGCTGACTACCTTTACACTTGGTGTGGTGACAGTGAAGGACCCCATGGGAGGTGCTTTGTAGCAAGACATCCTATCGTGGTTTCCTAGCCAGGCTCAACTCTGTGAAGTGACCTTGCCAGCCAAGCCCAAGGCCTCCTGACTGCAGCCAACAGGGCCTGAGACAAAACCTGAACAGTCTCGGCTTGGCACCTGTGGCTAAGGCACCAGCCACATACACCTAAGGTGGCGGGTTTGAATCCAGCCCGGGCCCACCAAACAACAATAACGGCTGCAACCAAAAAAAAAAAATAGCTGGGCGTTGTAGCAGGTGCCTGTGGTCCCAGCTACTTGGGAGGCTAAGGCAGGAGACTCATTTGAGCCCAGGAGTTGGAGGTTGCTGTGAGCTGTGAAGCCACAGCACTCTACCCAGAGGGACAGCTTGAGGCTCTGTCTCAAAGAAAAACAAAAACCCTGAACAGTCTCTAGCCTATCTGGGCCCATGAAGGAGCAACACAGAAACCAGAACTGTGGCCAAAAGGTGGGGTAACGGGAGAGGTGTGGTCAGGCAGGTGGACAGGCATGGACTGGAGACCTCCAGTCCCACCCATCCCTACTCCCAGGAGTCACCACCTACCTGCTGGCACACCCACAGAGGCAGAGGAAAGGCCTGCCCAGATGGTGATGTGAGGCCAGTCTAGGCTCACACACAGGCAGGGCTCTGTGTGTCACAGCCCAAGAATGTCTTGCTTTAGGTGAAAGCTGCTCAGTTGTTGCTGCCACACATGACTTTATTTGTGAAACCCCCGGGCACAGCCCAGACACACACAAAGCACAAAGGGGAAAGCACAGGGCAGTCACGGGGCTGCTAAGGGAGGTCGCAGGGCATATCCTGCCCTTCATTCCCCACCTTTCCCATACCCCAGAGGGTCCTTTGAGAGCAGCCATAAGATGCAGCTCCAGCATCAGGGGCCCAGCCCCTCCCTCCCTAGGCTGGTGAATAGGTTTGGGCTGCCAAGGTGTCCTCTCCAGCTGGGCCCAGGGCCAGGCACAGACAATCTCCTCAGCAGCAGGGAGGGCCCCATGGGTCTGGGAGCCAACACTGTCCAGGCAACTTGTGCTCCTGAACATGACGACTGCCTGTCCACACAGTACAGGGGCCAGGGGTCTACCCTCTGCTGACAGCCCCATGACCCACCCATGGCAATCTCTGCTCCTCAGGCTGAGCAGCCAACATGGCAGACATGGATGGTGGGGACGGCAGTCACTGGGAACCAGGTCTTCGCGACTGGAAGCAGCCACCCACAACACAGTGGGAGGGGACAGTACATGGACAACAACTCCCCAGGCCCTGGTGTGGCCTAGAAGGTTCGGGGGCAGAGATCAATGGAGCGCCCTCAGATGGCGGTGAGTTTTAATGGCAGAGCAGCTCACAGCCCTTTACCCCAAGGCCAGCTCCCAGCAGCAGACTAGAGCCAAGCCAGCAGGGAGACATTAAAAACCCAAACCCTGACAGGAAGCACATGAACCATACTGACACATACACTCAGGAGAGCAACAAGACCCTCAAGACCAAGACTCTCCCTGCCTCTGGCCAGAGTCCTGTCCGACAGGAGGACGTGGGCTGAGGCTCAGTTCATCCCAATCGTGCCCCAGGTCACCAGTCCAGGCCAAGGGATGGGGAAAGGCTTCAAGTTTAAACCTTATACAGCGTCTGCAGCAGATTGTGGCGGGCAAAGGAGCAGGATTCCAGGGCGCCATTGGGCCTGTAGGGAAAGAAGGGTCAGCAAGTGGGATAGATACCTCCTGGTCCCTGTGAGCTCAGGCTCCAACAGGGCCTATTTTCCAACTGTGGGGCCATTTCTGTGCTGGATTCAATTTTCTTAACCTTCACAATAACTGCAAAGGAGACAATAGACCCCTGCCTTTTATACAGTGGGGGTAGGGTGTGCATGAGGCTCAGATGTGGACCCCCAAGGCCAAACAGTCCAGAGATGGCCAGAATGCCAGTGGCCCAGCCAGAATCCAGGGCCTCGCTCTCTACCAGCCTCCTTTCAAGGGACCTTCCAGCAGACATGGGGCCAGGGAGTCCTCCATGGCTAGTAGCAGACATGTAAGACTGGGCCATTATAATCCCATCTTGGTTATAAGGAAGGGCTGGCCACTGCTGCCATCAAGGTTAGTCTCACCACAGAGCAACAAACTGTGTTAAGACCCCCCACGGGGTGGAGCACAGCCAGGAATGGCACTGAGGGCCTATGCATGACGCCCACTATGGTTCCAAGTACCCTGCAGCAGCCAGCAAGCTCTGAGCTCACGTGCTATGGGGACTTCCTTGTTCCTGTACCTGTCCTACTCCCCAAAAGGCACTAGGTTCACTGTGGCTGACCCAACCAACTAGAGACAAACTGGCCTAACCCCTGGTTGAGCAAATAGGGGCTAAAGGCACATAGGGCTTTAGCGAGGGTGTAGGGGACAAGCCTCCAAACTATCCCTAGTGGGGCCCCAGCCCCGCCACCTAACTATGCCCACTGCCCCACCAATGTGCCAGGACTGTCCAGTGCCCTTTGTAGAGTGTGTCCCCAGGAGATACCTGGGGCTGCAGAGCACCCAGGCCCCTTTAACCTGGGCTGCTGTGGGCATGAACATAGAACTGTTCCCAGAAACACTGCCAGGCACAGAATCTTCACTAGTAGGCTTGGGTTTGGACATTGGCCTGGCCCTTTGCTTGTGTGTGACCTGGGCTAATGCTTAACCAGCCTGGGTGCCAGTTTCCTCATCTGAAAAGTACAGGCCATTTCATGTCTTCTCTCTCCACAGGAAAAGGCTTTGTCCCTAAGCCCCACCATTCTCAGTGGGTCAAAGGGCAGGAAGGAGGCTTACAAGGGTGGTAAGACACAAATTGGGATGCTGAGAACCAAGGAAGTGCGAGGGTTGCCATAAGCCTGAGTGGAGGCAACCAGCTTGGCTGGGCCAGGACTCCCTTGACCTGGCGAGGGAAGCCTCAGCCAACTGGAGGCTTGAGAGGGGCGCCTGGGTGAAATGACAAAGCCACACTCACTTGGTCACGAATGCCAGCAGCAAGGGTGCAAGGGCCTTGGGAAAGTAGTCCTGCTGCACCATGTGGTTCAGCACCATCAGGGGGCCATATAGATTGGCAATGGCCTTGATCTTGTCTTCACTCTGTGAGGGGAACACAGCAAAAGGCGGGTGAGTTTCCAGGTCACCTGGGGGCCCTAGGTCTCAACTATCTAGACTCTGCTGATGGTGCCTCATGACTGAGCTCCAATCATGAAGACCAAGACAGCTGAGCCAGACTCAGACCTCAGGGATATAGGTGAGTGATGGGATTGAGACCTGAGTAGGGGAGGTGTTGGCCATATGCCTGAAGCAACGTCTGGTACACTCCCGCCTCCCTCCCTCCTGGGCCTGCCACCCCTCTGGTCTTACCTTGAGCAGACCCATGTGCACGAGGAGCCTGGTAAGGAAGGCGTTGGAGTTGAAGGAGGGTGAGCTGAAGGCCTTCTTCATGAGGGCATCTGCAGGGCAGAGAGGGCAGTGGGGCACAGTGCCAGCCTGGGCCGTGAGGCCTCCAGAGCCTGCCTCCCTCTTGCCATCCTGCCCTGACCACAGGGTGAACGTGGGAGGGGATGGACTCAGTCCATTTACTGGCTCTGACACTCTGGCCCTTCTTCATCCAGGCCTAACACATAAAATGGGCGTAGGGATGACACCCACTGTGCCCACCTCACACAGCAAACTGAGACGTGGTGAGGCAGACCAGTGCTGGGGAGGCTTCAGGTAATTTAGGGAGATGAGGAGACCTGAACAGACTGTGCTAGGCTGTTCTGAGAACCTGTTTCTGCAGTTGGCCACAGGTGGGCTTTTAGGAGAGACCCCCATCCCGTCTTATTTCCCATTTAACTGTCCCCCCACTTCCTGCTCTGATGCCACCCATTGAGCGCCAGTCCAGGAGAAAGCACCACGTGTATTTCTGGTCTCTTCTCCTTTCTCCTGAGCTATGCCCCATGCCTACAGGACCCTCCTCTCCTCTGGCCAAATCTAGCTCAGATAAGCAAATGGTGACCAGTGGAAGGTAACAGATGGTGGAATGGAGAGATGGAGGAAAGGGTGTGGAGGGGGTCTCAGGAAGTTCCATGGATGATATGGGGACAGCAGGCATCCTCTGGGCAGGGATCTTCCAAGTAGAACACGCCTCAAGTGCAGAGGCTCTAAGGTGAAGACAAAGGCTCAGCTGTCACTCCCCTCCTCCCAACAGGACCTTGTGGGTGCCAATCTAGCCTTTCTTCCTACACCGAGCTGGCGTGTGCACCTGAGTTCTGGCCATACAGGCTATTTCCCAGCTGCAGCAATAGGGAGGAGAGCACAGGTGCGGGGGGGCACCTGACCAGACAGGTTGGTGCCCAAGGAGCAGCCCCCACGAGTGCCCACAGTGTCTAGGGGGCGTGAGCCCCAACTAGCCTACGTTACCTACTGCATCCTGCACTGCCGTCCTCACTGTGGCTTCGTCCTTGAACACAGATGACACCTTTAGGAAGGCAGAGACCACCTTTTCTGGGTCAGATGTATCAGTCTGAGGATATAAGAGACCTGTGTGGGTTACCAGAGGCCAGAGCCCCAGGGTTTTGGCACACAGGGAGCCAGAAGAGGCTTTAGGCCCATGAAGCGCAAGGTCAGGCCCCACCTCACCCCCATGCTGTCCCTAAGAGTCTGGGTCGGGCCTGGGAGCATGGCAGGATAAAAGAGTACTGAAAATCTTCCTTGGGACACTGTGGTGCACATCCCATAATGTGCAGAAAGATCCAGAATGCACACAATATTCATACACAAGGAATATCTCAACTTCACGGACGACAGGGAAAAGTGGGGGAAAATGGCAATGTCCAGAAACTGTGGCCTGCTCTTAAGTGCCATATCCACTCATTGGAACAAAGGGCATAAGAAGAGTTTTACTGACTCAGGCAAATGATGAACAGTGTTAAATGGAAATAAAAGGACACAAAAAGGCTCATATAATCTTATTTATCAAGCTAAAATACAGGTAAGGAGGATTGTTTGAGGCCAGTTTTGAGTTTTGTTTTGCTTTGAGACAGACTTTGTTGCCCTCAGTAGAGCACTGTAACATCACAGCTCACAGCAACCTCAAACTCTTAGGCTCAAGCAATTCTTTTGCCTCAGCCTCCCAAGTAGCTGGGACTACAGGCGCCTACTACAATGCTCAGCTATTTTTAGAAACAGAGGCTCGGCGCCTGTGGCTCAATTGGCTAAGGCGCCAGCCACGTACACCTAAGGTGGCGGGTTCGAATCCCCAGCCCGGGCGCGCCAAACAACAATGATGGCTGCAACCAAAAAAAAAAAAATGGCCGGACGTTGTGGCGGGCACCTGTGGTCCCAGCTACTTGGGAGGCGGAGGCAGGAGACTCGCTTGAGCCCAGGAGTTGGAGGTTGCTATGAGCTGTGATGCTATGGCACTCTACCCAGGGGGATAGCTTGAGGCTCCGTCTCAAAAAAGAAAAAAAACAATCTTAGTACTTTCCTGTCTCTTCTGAGCAGAAGAGAGAAAGGAAATTGACTGAATTCATATTCAGTATCCAGCCATTGATGAGTTGGAAGACCTCACTATCTTGGTATTTCTTTCAAGTCACTGCTTTCTACTATAGGACAATCCCAGGGAAACCTAGCTCAGAGGGACAGAAACAGGCATACTTGCCTAAGCACAGAAGTAAATATATCCTATTTAAGGAGATCACTCTGAACTTCAGCTGAAAAATCACAAGTGAAATAGCGCGTTGTTCTTCTACGAATAATCCTAACACTACCTATTGTCCTTTTGGCTGTCGTAAAATCTATTTCCAAAATTCAAAGTTTCATGGTCCCTGTGATTTTAAAAATTAGCAATGGGATGACCAGCAGGGGGCATTAAAATATCTATTGTTAAAAAAAAAATCTATTGTTACTATCTCAAAAGATATACCAAGAATTATATTTTCTCTAATTTATGTTTCTTTCAACAGCCCCCAAGTTAGAAATACCTTTCTTTAAACATGGAATCTTTAACCACTTTTCATATTTTGCATGTGATTTGCATAATCTTAGCAGTAAAATTATTACATAAATTAATGTACTTTAGTCACTTGAAACAAAGTATTTCTGAGAACTTTTTTTCATTTTAACCCAAATGAAGAGCTAGATAGAGAATAGATTGCTATGGGTGGCGCCTGAGGCTCAAAGGAGTAGGGCACTGGCCCATTATACGCCAGAGGTGGTGGGTTCAAACCCAGCCCCGGCCAAAAGTGCAAAAAAAAAAAAAAAAAAAAGAGAGAGAGACTAGATTGCTAAAATTTCAGAAAACACAAGAATTATCAATGTAAAAAAAGAAAGCTCAGATGTACGTAAGCTGCTAAACTTAAATACAAGTAACTTGTTAATTATCAAGGCATGATTTTTCTAATTCATAACATTGATAACATTTCAAGAAACGTTTTTAAGAAGCTGCAGCATAATAAATATAACTGGTCTTGGTCTTACATTCCTGGCACAGGGCATCAAAACCCTTTGGAATTTCCAGTGAGAGAAGCATCTTGGTTGTGTTACTGAGGCCATTCAAGGTGGCCAGATAGGACAGGAGCAGTCACCAGACTAGAGGGTTGTGATACTCAATCAGCCTGACCTTGAGGGAGGGGGGCGGGATTGGAGGTCGATTTCCGACTTTCATCTATGGCCAATGATTTAATCGGTCATGCCACCAAAATCTCCAGCCCCTGAGTTTCCTAGTTGGTGGTATGTCCTGCTTCCACACGGAAAGGTCATGGCAGTTCAGTGCAATGCAGTTTAGTTCCCCTGTAACTTCCCAGAGTACCACTGCATCAACCTCTCCACGTGACCTGCCTACACTTTATCTCCTTTTCCAATCCTTACGCCCTAGCAATACTTCTTTTCTGAGACACAATTTACTACCATCAAATTCACCCCATTAAAGTATACACTCTGTGGATTTTAGTGTCCTCAGAGTCACATTAACAGTCACCACGATCCAACTGAACATGTGAGCACACACACCCTCCCTCCAAAAGCCCCCACATGCATTAGTAGTCAACTGCTTGGTCACATCTCTGCAGCCCCTAACCACAGCTACCTAACTCTATTTTTATGGATTTGCCTATTCTGGGACATTTCATATTAATGGTATCACACGATATGTGGTTTCTTTTAAATCAGTATAAGGTTCTCAAGATTCGTTCATGTTCTAACACGTATCAGAACTTCATTCCTTTCTACGGCTGAATAATATTCCATCTTACGGATACACTCTGTTTTGTTTTTCTACTCATCAGTGGATGGACGTTTGGGTTGTTTCCACTTTCGGGCTCTTAGGAATACTGTTGCTTTGAACAATCTGGTACAAGTTTTAATTTTGTTTTCCATTTTACCCATTTTTAAGGGTACAGCTCAGTAACATTACGTACATTCACACTGTCATGCAAGCATCACCACCCTCCACCTTCGTAACTTTTTCATCACCCCAAACTGAAACTTTTGCACCCATTAACCAGCAGCTCCCCATGCCCCCTCTCCCTAGCTTGTGGTACCCACTCTTCTATTTCTGTCTCTGTGAACTTGACTACTCCAGGTACCTCATGTAGATGGAATCACACGACGTCCATCTGTGGCTTATTTCACTCAGCATAACATCTTCAAAGGTTTACCCATTTTGCAGCATATATCAGAATTTTGTTCCTTTTTAAGGCTGAATAATATTCCATTCTGTGTATTACCACATTTTATCTATTCATGTCTTGATTGTCATTGGGTTATTTCCACATTTTGGCTACTATATGAATAATGCTGCTTTGAACAGGGATATAAAAACATCTGTTGAAGTCTGTGTTTTTCTAGTTTTTTTGAGTATATACCCAGAAATGGAATTGTTGGATCATATGGTAATTTATATTTAATTGTTTAAGGAACCGCCGTACTGTTTTTCCACGTAGATATACATTTTTATGTGAATATGTTTGCAGTTCTTTTGGATATATATGTACCTAGGAGTGGAATTGTGTGGTTATATACATAAGGTATCTCTGCTTAAACCTGTTGAGGTCCTATTTGTTTTCCATAGTTTACATTACAACCAGCCTCTTCTAAAAATTAGATCCAGTAACAGCGACTTAGTTAACCACAATTTCAAATTTCCAAAAGGTACCAGGCTACTTGGGAGGTTGAAGTAAGAGGACTGATTGAGCCCAGGAGTATGAGACCAGCCTGGGCCACATAATATAACCCAGTCACTTAAATTTTTTTTTTTTTCCCACAAGACCTGCAGTACTATTCAGAATTAAAACCTAGTAGAATTGAAATTAGAGTAGCTCACTGGTAGAAAGCACTGCTGGGTACACCCTCTCCCTCCACACCTCCTGTTACACATCACTTGTCAAGCCCACTTGCGACGTCCAGCTTTGATTGGAGTTTTCATAAGGTATCCCAGAACAATATCATACTCTGTCTTATCTTTTATATATAAGGAATTTTTAAGTTTTTCCTGGGCAGGTGAAGAATCTCTAGTTTCTTATTTTACCACTACACTCATGAGGCAGAATCTCTACTTTCCTTCAAAAGTCCAGAATAATAATCTCCTATGCTAGCACATTGTTTTGTTGAATAAGCCAGATACAGCTGACCTTCATTATTCACGAATTCCTTATTTGTGAATTTGCCTATTCAGTAAAATGTTATCTATAACAGCAAAATTATCACTTCAGGGGTGTTTAGGGTCCTTCACAGAGTAGCAAAAAATTTCTTTATGTGTACTACAATAAGAATCATTCTTAGTTACAAGGAGGACCAAATGATAATAGACAGAGGAGCCCTTTGTCAAGCACTAAAGTATAACAAAGATGTTACCAGACTGGGTCTGAAAGTGCTATCACACCCCCAAGGACAGTACACTGCCTTGTAAACTTTAAAACAGAGTATTTCAGGATTTTAAAGGACGTAAATCCGACAAGGCCATTTTAAAATTTAGTTAACGATTGCCAATGTTCTTGGGTTTAAGAATACACTTTTATAAGCAGAAACAAAACAGAGCTTGAAAAAAAAAAAAAGATTTACAGTTTCGATGCTAGAATCCAGCCCTACTAGTTTTTCAGTACAACCTTGCATTGCAAAAGTCGTTTAGGAGTTTTATAAACATAGAGTCTAAATTGCTACTCTGGCAGAGACAGACTCCATAAATATTGCTTCAGAAGAGGTGGATGACCCCACAGCACCATCAAAATACCACTGGGTCAGGTACAAGGTCTAGATTGTTGAATTTTAAATGTTATTTTGGTATTTTAAGTAGTTATAGTTAAGATCTCTATTGTATGTTACTCAAACTGCTTCCTTATTACACCGGATGGGTATTCGTACTTCTTTTTTTTTTTTAGACAGAGCCTCAAGCTGTCACCCTGGGTAGAGTGCTGTGGCATCACAGCTCACAGCAACTTCCAACTCCTGGGCTCAAGCAAGTCTCCTGCCTCAGCCTCCTAAGTAGCTGGGACCACAAGCCTGGCTGTTTTTTTTTTGGTTGTAGCTGTCGTTGTTTGGCGGGCCCAGGCTGGATTCAAACCCGCCACCTTAGGTGTATGTGGCTGGCGCCTTAGCCACTTAAGCCACAGGCGCTGAGCCAGTATTCCTACTTCTTACTAAAAGAACTTAAGTAACCACTTGGGACTCTCCATAAATATCCAATGAAAATCATCCATTGATGAAAAGCAGTTAAATTATTCTCACTAATATTGGGGAGTAGACTGCCTTATAATTTTTAGAATATATTGTTTGAAGAAAGTATGAACATTTTTTGACCCTTGTATTGAAATTATTATAATTCTCAGTGCTTTATGTCAATCCAGATATTTTAAGCAAATGATATTTAAATGAGTTATCTATATTTGAATAAATATAAATCATGTTGATTTACAGGCAATCATATTCTTTTAAAAGACGCTAAAAGTCACTTAAAGATCCTAATAGTGGGCAACACAGAGGCTATAAACTTTCCTTGTAGCAAGAAAAAAATTCTTTAAAAATAAAATCTTGGGCTCAGCGCCTGTGGCTCAAGTGGCTAAGGTGCCAGCCATGTACACCTGAGCTGGCGGGTTCGAATCCAGCCTGGGCCCGCCAAACAACAATGATGGCTGCAACCAAAAAACAGCGGGCGTTGTGGCGGGCGCCTGTAATCCCAGCTACTTGGGAGGTGGAGGCAGGAGACTCGCTTGAGCCCAGGAGTTGGAGGTTGCTGTGAGCTGTGATGCCATGGCACTCTATCCAGGGTGACAGCCTGAGGCTCTGTCTCAACAAAAAAATAAATAAATAAAAATAAAATCTTGGCCAGGCACCATGGCTTATACCTGTAATCCCAGCATTTTGGGAGGCCAATGCTGGCATGGATCACTTTAAACCAGGAGTTCAAGCCTACCCCGGGCAACATAAGACCCGTCTCCACAAAAAATTAGAAAACTAGCAGAGTGTGTTAGTCTCTACCTGTACTCCCAGCTACTTGGTAGACTGAGGTAGAAGGATGGACCAAGCCTGGACATTGAGCTATGATCGAGACACAGCACTCCAATTTCAGTACTCAAAAAAAAAAAAAAAAGAAAATCCTAACACAATTAATTGTATGTCGAAATGACCCTAGAAAAATGAGAAAATATGTATCTGATTTAAGTCAAGACTTTCAACTTTTTCTAAACCTTATACCAAAATGTCCTTAATTCTTCAACTCATTATCTGTACAATCGCTTAAATGTTTTTTACACTTGAATGCTTGAGAATACTAACGTATTTCAAATGATGTCACGTAATGATTCCTTTCCTATGTTTTTGTTTTAAAAGGTCATACCCAAATCCAAGGAGCTTTGAGCCTCAAGACAAAAGCAGACGGAGATGTGAAAAACTTTCATAGCTTTTTTCTGATAACAGAGATTTGTATTCTTGTCCTTGACAAATTAGCCTAAATATATTATTTATGAATCGTGTGAAAGCAGGGAATGCTGAGAAATAGCTTATTTTGTAGCTTATTAAGAGTAAAAAAGCAATACGGAAGGAACACAACCTTTCCTAGAGTTAGATCTTTAAATTATACTTCCTAGGGATTGTTACCAGAAGATAGAGGTAAAAAAGAAAGAAAAACCTACAAATTAATAAGCCTGGATTTTGGTTTCCTCCAAAGGTATCATTCTGGACTCACTGAATTTGAGCAGTAGACATTAAAATACTTATCTAGTCCAACAGATGGGAAAACATACCCAGGAATAAAGAGACTCGCCCAAGATTAAACTGGTGTTTTGGGCACAGCTCAGACTAGATTTTAGGGGCATATTAAGGAGATCTTCCCGTTATTGACCAGAATAACAAAGCAGTGGTACTTTGAGATTGGGGGGTGGAGAGGGCAAACGGGTCAATTCTGCTTCATCTACAAAGCCAAGTTCTGAAAGATATTTATAAATGGGAGAATTGAAAGCATTTATGACTTTAAATTGTGACTCCCTGATTATAAAGTACCCGCATTAAAAGTCTTTCAAAATCAAAGACTGGAACGATTTGCAGGGACAGTTTTTAAAATAAAGTCTCTTCTTCAAACCAAAAGTCATTTGGCTTAGATATAGATGTAGAGTAAGGGGGAATAGTCACTCAAAGAATAGTACATATTTGGTCATTTTCACTAAAAGAGGACAATCAAAATAATAAAATAATAAACCCCCCAGCCTTAATTTGGCAGCCCAAATCAAGTTCCTTGACGAATGCACTATTGTGCACTGTCCACAATAGTAAATGAAGATAACTGGTAATTAATTCCATAGAGGTCTGTCTGAGATTCTGTCTCTTTGTCACAAGGGCTTTTCCAGTGACACTGTTAAATACTGTTTACAGAGCCACTGTTTATATCTCTTAAGAAAACTGTTGCTGGCTCGGAGCCTGTGGCTCAATCAGCTAAGGCGCCAGCCACGTACACCTAAGGTGGCGGGTTCGAATCCCCAGCCCGGGCCCTGCCAAACAACAATGATGGCTGCAACCAAAAAATGGCCGGGCGTTGTGGCGGGCACCTGTGGTCCCAGCTACTTGGGAGGCGGAGGCAGGAGACTCGCTTGAGCCCAGGAGTTGGAGAGTTGGAGGTTGCTGTGAGCTGTGATGCCATAGCACTCTACCCAGGGGGACAGTTTGAGGCTCTGTCTCAAAAAAAAAAAAAAAAAGATGATAAAGGCTGCGTGGATGCAGATGGGAGTGGTGAATCAGAAGCTGGTTTTGCTCTTCTTTTCAGGATGTGGGTGGCGGGGAGGCCTTTGCAGAGTGCCTACTGCTGGGTAGATGGCAGAGCTGAGGTGCCTGAGAGAACCACCTCATCCGACATCTAGGCAGATGTGTGACAGTCCTTCCCTGTCTCTTGGGTCTTCCCCTGGACCAAAGGCCTTTCCCAGGCCTGGAGGTCTCAGAGAGGCCTGGAGAACTAGTCTGGGATTGGTCTCTCCTTTTTCTTTTCTGGAGGCTTACAAACTCCAAATTGGTACAAATCCTGGCTAAGCCGCTTGCCCACTCTATAGCTTTGACCTGAGTTTTCTCACCTCCAAAAGGGAATGATGGTTAAAGGTTGAATACCTTTTATGGGAATAATAAAACAAACAAACAAACCACAGGTCAAACATTTTAGGCACTCAGTTTCTTCTTTAATCTTTAACAGCCTTACGAAGTGGGCTCTTTGAGTCCCATTTTTACAGATGAAGAGACTGAGTCACAGGGAGGTGAAGTGACTTGTTCAAGGCCACATGAGGAATGAGTTGATAGACTTTGGTGTGTCCTTCTCCAAAGCCTCAGCTCCAGCCAGCACATAACCGGCATAGGTCCCTCCTTCCCCACCCCTCACCCTACCCTCCTAGTCTGGCTATCTCACAGCCCTGGCTGGGAGTCAGCAGTCCTAGACTCTGCCACTGGGAGGACTTGAATAAGGCTCCAAACCTATCTGAGCTCTATCCTGTCAAATCTCTGCTTTGCTCAGTTGTGGGGTCAACTTCAGCCACAGGTATGGAGAGCAAAGTAGCTAAGGACCTAGCATTACTTTGTCTAGACCAGAGAAAATGTGGGTTTCCTACAAGGCAAATCCCCAGGTTTACATCTAGATTTTCCTGCTTTCCTGTTGAGGATCCTGATCCTCACAACTGCTCAGCCTCCTAATTCTCAGATTCATTTAAACACACAGGAAGCTCTGAAGTTGTTCTCTCCCTGCCCTCTGCTGCCAATCAAAATTTCCTGGAAAGCTGATTGGTGCTAGCAAAAGCAGAGGACTTGTCCCTGAGCACCATCCCACTTTTATGCTCTATAATCATCCCCTACTTCAACACTTCAACTGTTGACAAGGCCCTGAATAAACCAGGCAAATTCATGTCTCCAAGTCTTTGCATAGGCTCTGCTCTCTTCCCCATCAGCCTCATGAACTCCTACTTATACGTCAAAACACAGTTCAGATGTTTTCTCTTCTATTGAAGCCAGCCAACAGGTATCATTTAATCAGTGCCAGGTGCTGACTTTTGCAAGCTTTTGGTGAGCCCCCAACAACAAAGGCTGGATCTTACTCATCTTGGCCTCCTCAGCATCACACCTGGGCCCCAAGGGGCTCACGGACTAAATGGATACATAAAAATCCTTTTCAGCTCCTTATACTCCTAGGGGCACAGATCTTCAGCCAGATTTATTAGCATCTTTTCAGAGAGTTTGAGAAAGTCGCTTTCATTCATTCATTCATTTAATGAATAGTTTGTGAGCAATGTGCTAGGTACTGGGGATTTCATGGTGAGTAAAACAAACACAGTCTAATAGGAAAGATGCACATTAATTGCATAATCAAACAAACACATGCATAATTAAAGCGTTATGAAGGAGAGATGCTGGGCCTCAGAGGGCATGTAACAGGGGATCTGGCCTGGCCTGGTCTGGTGGTGAAGGGCTTCTCTGAGGAAGTGGCATCTGGGCTGAGACCTGCTCTGTGGAGGAGCAGGAAAGAGTAGTCCAGGGAGAGGAAACGGCCTAGGCAAAGGGACAGTGGCAAGAGAGTGCAGGGGACAGTGGAGGCACTTCAGGAGGGCTTCAGAAGAGTAGTTGGAACGCAGAGAGTGGCAGGAGATGGGGTTGGAGGAGGAGCCAGATCTTCCTAGTCAGTGGGATGGAATTTGGGCTTGAACCCCAAGTGCAGGGGAAGCTATTGACGCATTTTAAGCAGAGTACGTGGGTGAGATGATCACATTTGCAGACTTGTTTCTAAATTCCATAGGCATATAGCTACAAGATGGACTGGCTTTACCTACTAGCCTCTCCTAAGTGGCAAAAAGGAGGGGAATGAGAGAAGGATGTGGAGAGGAGGAGGGGGCTGGGGTTATAAACCAGTTGTCTGCCCCCAGCCAGGGAGCAGCTGGACGGAGACCCGGGGGATTTAAGGGGCTGGGGAACTGGGTCTCTTGCATCTACCAGTGCTCATCTCCGGGATCCTGAGGGCTGAAGCAGGCGTGGGGCCCCACTTACCTTGCCCACGTACAGGGGCTCGGTGCCTGTGTACTCCTCCACCACGAAGAACTGGTTCCACACCCAGCCGCGCTTCACGCGGCCCGCGCCCAGTGCGCCGTCCTGCCGAGCTCCGGGCGCCGATGGCGCGGGCGTGCCGGCTGCCCACAGGTGCCCCAGCAGCGACGGCGAAGGCGGCAGAAGTAGCAGCAGCAGCAGCGCCGGCGACAGCGCGGCTCCCACCCGGAGCCCCCTACCGTCGGGCCGAGGCCTCATGCTTGGCCTGCGCGGTGCCAGGGCTCAGGAGCATGGACGGAAGGCACCAGCGCGCCGCCGCTCGGTCGCACAACGAAGCGGCGCCGTGTCACATGGCGGCCTCAGAGCGGGCTCCGGGACGCTGCCCCCGACAGGGCACCCGGACAGGCCTACGGTCCTGGAGGCCGCCCGGCCAGGGCGCCTGGCTGGAGGGGGAGGGGGCGCGGCCGCACCCGGGGCATGGACAGCCCCCGGGGTCCCCGCCCGCGCCCCCCTCGCCGCCTCCTGTGCGGATCACCAGGCAGCTTCTGGGCAGCTCCGGAGTGCGGTGTGTGCCATGGTCCCTGCTCAGGGAGGGTGCGGGTTGGGGCAGGCGGATACTTCGAGGACTAGGGGCCTTCCTTATCCATTGAGAGCCTGCAAGACAAACAGGAAAACTTCAGAGGGTCCTCTATGTGGGAGGAGGCAAGGTGAGTCCTGTAGGTACTAATTAAACACCTACTGTGTGCCCAGCCCTGCAGCGCCCCACAGTGATCCTTGTCTTCCTGGAGCCCATAGTCTAGTAGGCCCCTTTCCCTCACACCCCAGAGGGGGATCCTTACTTTCTCCTCCCATCACAGCCCTGCTCCCACCCTCTGCTAGCCTCTCCTGCCATCTGCACCTCACCCAGCTCCTGCCTGGTGGTCTTTCACCAGCCTCCAGGCCCACAGAGCAAGCATCTTAAGAGCTGGTACCCTGTCCCTGGCTGACCATCTCTCCAACCCAATTCCCAGAAATCCCCCACTCCAAGTGCTTCTAGAAGGGGTCTTCAAGAGCTGAAGAGACGTAGGCCTTCTGGTGCACAGACTCCGGCACCCAGTGCGCCACCCAGAGCTCCTGGCCTCTCATAGCAGCACAGGAGTCCAGGGAAGACCCTCTGATGAGCTACGACCCTCCTATTCCCTTTCAAGGATGGAGCACCTGGGTCCCAGAGGGCCTTGCTTGGAGGGGGCCTGTGTGACTTTGGGCAAGGTCACAGTGTCTCCACGTCCCCCAGAAAACCTCTCCTTTGCAGAGACAAGTCTCCTCCCCCATCCTGGCCCAGCACTTTGGTCCCCAGATCAATCCATCTCTCCTCCCCTCCCTCCATCAGATCCTGCTCTCAGCAAGAAAGGATCCGAGGGACTAACGCCTACTCAAGCCATAATGATGAATAATGGCTTAATGTGGGTGTTTACAGGGGACAGCAACTGCTGCTTTAATGGAGGAATTTTAGGCACAGAGAAGTGAGTGGAGGTGAGGGGCTCAATCCCCACTCTTCCTTCCCCCCCGGGACGAACTCCACTTAATTCAACAACTCAATTCCACCAAGTTTCAACTCTGTGCCAGGTTTGGCCTGGGTGCGGGGAACAAAGATAAATATGCTTACGGTTTTGGTGGGTGGGTGATGAGACCCTTCCCCATAATAACCTAAATACCTGTTGCCTATGATCAGGGTATGAAAGTATGTGTGTGTGTGTGTGTGTGTGATTGCGTGCGCACGTGCAACCTGGGCCATGTGGAGCTCAGGGGCGAGAGTAGACACAGGTGTTTCAAAGGGCAAGATAATTGGGAGACAATTGGGGCTGCTTCTTGGAGGAGGGGGTATCTGAATAAGCCAGAAGGAAGGGGTAGACCTTCCGGGCAGAGGAGTGTGCACGTGGCATGGAGTGGACTGGCTAACTTCGCGAGGTAGTTTGGGAAATGAGGTGTGTGGCGGGGTAGAGGGTGTACAGGGGACTGACCTGGCCCTCGCCGGATCTTCCTGAGGACAAATGAAGTGGCCTGAATCTCTAGGGAGGAAGAAATGCAGACCAGCTCCTCTAACTCAGCAGCAAACCGGGCAGTTCCCACACCTTTAGCTCATGTGAGTCACAATTCTGAAAGTCGGTGATTTACGCCCATTTTACAGATGCCTGACTCTCCAGGGCTGTTCCCCGGAATCAGCTCCAGAAACTCTTTATGGAGGGGGTTTCAGGGTGAGAAGGCACCTGTTAGAAGGTGAGGCTGATGGTGAGGGGTTTACACTGCACTTCTGGGCCATGAAAATGGGGGAACATCAAGAGTCCACAAGGAGGAATGGAGGGGAGGGGTCCTGCATGTGCCCTAGGCCCTGCCTGAACTAATGGGGCCATGAGGAAGCATCTTCAGCACCCCCTCTTTGCTCACCACGCCAGCTTCATTCTGTAGGCTTGGGCATGATGCTCCCAAACCCTGGTGGCCCTAATCCACAATCCCTGATCAGTGCTGCCACCTCTGGGAATCGGGCTTTGATTCCCCACGTTATGACCTGGGCTGGTCATAATGAGGCTGGAGTTATGGGTGAGGAGGTGGCGCCGCTCCGAAGCCTTCATTTCCTGGAGCTTATGACTTGCCTGTGTGCACAGCAGAGACTGTTCCCCTGACTCCACCAGGCAGCTCCAGGGCCCATCACAGCCCTGCAGGGATGCAGAGGGGAGGGTGCAGGGAGGGACGATGTGGAGGGAGGCTGGGGACACCTCTGGAGAGGAGTGTGTGGGCAAGGGAGGGAAGGCCCAGGGGGAGATCCCCAATGTTTATGGGCACCCTCCTCTCTCCTTGTTCTCTCTCCTCCTTTCCTCTCTTCCTGATCTGTATTTCTTTGTCTATAACAACTTTTATTGGGGGGGGGGAGGCACACTGAGATTCAATCATTCACTTGTTCCTTCATTCATTCATCAAACATTAGTATCTAGTACAAGGAGGGGTTCTAGAAATGCATTTCATCTATTCATCCATTTGTTCATTCATCCAACGTTCTTTACAAATCATTTCTCTGTGTAAAGCAGCACAGTGCAATCAGTTATTCAGCTGTATATCAGGGGAGAGATGCATTTCTTTTGGGTATTCATTCGTTCATTCCACAATCATTTACCAGCACCTCCCTGACATCAGTCCCTGTGCTAGGCACTGGGGACACAGCAATAAACAACATAAAGTCCTGGCCTTCATGGAACTGACCTTCTGGTGGGGGAGACAGATAATAAAGGAAAGAACATACACTAATTTCAGGGAGTGGTAAGTATTAAGAAGAACAATAAAGGAGGAAGGTGGCGGGCAAGAAGGATAGAGGGATGGAGTGAGCGTGTGTGTTATTATATATAAGGTATCAGGGAGGGCTTCTCAGAGGAGGTGACATTGGCTCAGTCTCTTCCAGATAAGAAGAAGCTGGACACAAAATAGTTCCATACTGAGAGAACAGCATGTGCAAAAGTCTGGAGGCTGGAATAAGCTGAGGCAGAGCTTGAAGTTAAAGCGCAGGAGGCTTTGGATATGTGGAATTGGAGATGTTGGGTAGAGAAGGTGCTCTTGGTGGAAGGCAAAGGCCTGGAATGAAATTTCCACTTTAGAGAGGGGGAATGTAGATTCCAAGGGGAGTCTATCCAGTGTACCTGGTGACAGCAATGCCTTGAACCTGAGACCTGGATTCCCTTAGCATAGGGCACCTTTGGGGAATGGGACAAGATGCCCCTTTGGATGGGTGTAGCCAGTCCTGGGGCACAGCTGGCAGGATAAAGCTGTTCCCCTTGTGGAGGGTGCAGTCTGCGCTATTGTTTGAGGAGCCCTCATGTCCTCCTCTCTCCTTCCCACACCTGGACCTTCATACCTCAGCCTCTGGGTCCCCCCACCGGCATGTTGGCCGGGTTCCCTGGCTGCCTGCCAGCTCCTCACAGCTCTGCGCACCCTGCCAGCCTGCTGCAGACACTTGGGCCTCCTCTGTCTCCCTTCCTCCCTGTCCTGCTCCAGCTGCTTTTCCTGAGTGGGTATCAACTACAGAACCCTGTCCTGACATTTCAGTCTGTCTGGGGAGGCAGCCGTGGAGTCCTGGGGCTGCATTCAGCTTTCCTGGAACTCCCTGTGAGACTTGATCATGTTAGGGGCCTTCCCTGGGCTGCAGGTCTCAACCCACTGCACAGAGCACTTTAATCCAAAATGGAATTAAGAACCAAGCTCTGGGCTCGGCGCCTGTAGCTCAGCGGCTAGGGCATTAGCCACATACACCAGAACTGGGGGGTTCAAACCCAGCCCGGGCCTGCTGAACAACAATGACAACTACAACCAAAAAAATAGCCGGGTGTTGTGGTGGGTGCCTATAGTCCCAGCTATCTGGGAGGCTGAGGCCAGAGAATCACTTAAGCCCAGTAGTTTGAGGTTGCTGTGCTCTACTGAGGGTGACATAGTGAGACTCTGTCTCAAAAAAGAAAAAGAAAAAAAAAACAAACCCCAAGCTCTGGCTTGGTTCAATGGCTGCTGGCTTTGCTCTGTTCAATCTTCAATCTCACCTCCTCTAATTCTCCGTCTGCCCATGGTCTGTGTACGTGCATGTGGTTTCCTTGTGTGTGTATGCACATGTGTCTGCTGTCACAGATGTCATTGAGTGTGCATGAGTACCTGTGTTGTTCTAGGCATGTAAAGAAAAGAAGAACAACAAAAGAAGAAAAAACCAAGCAGAGTCCTTGCCCTTGCAAGGACTAACCCACAGATCATGGCACAACGTGTCAGATGATGGGAAGTGCTATGGAGAGGAACAAAAGCTGGGGGAGGGGAGGGGCAGGATTCGCTGTTTATTTATCATCATCATCACCATCATTATCATTAGAAATGATAATTTATACAGGGTGGTCAAGGAAGGCCTTGTCAAGATAACATTGAAACAGAGATCTGAAGTGAGGGAGGGAGGGGGCTGTGTGCAAGGCTGGGAGAAGAATGTTTCAGGCTAAGGCAACAGCAAGTGCAAAGACCCTGAGGTCAGTGCATGTTGAGCATGAAGGGGAACATCCAGGAGCCCAGAGAGGCTGAGCGAGTGCAGGGGGCAGCAGGAGATGAGGTCGGGGAGGCTGGCAGGGGGAAACGGTCAGAGCCCGCAGAGTCTCTCCTGGGTTTTAACTGTGAGATGGGACCTCTAGCAGGGTTTCAACAGAGAAGTGACATGATCTCTTTTATGTTTGAAAAGTTCACTTTGGCTACTGTGTTAAAATACTATGGGGCTGAGAGGGACGACAGAGGATATTTTGACAGTGCAGTGCAAGGCACAGTGATGGTGGCTTGGATCAGTGGGGGAAGTGAAGGTGCTGGGAGGTGAGGCTGAGCCACAGGGTGTGCTGAGGGGTCAGAAATGAAAAGAAAGAGAGGGAGAGGGGAGCTGAGTGTGGCCATACCACTAGCCCAAACCATGACGGCACTTCCTTTCACTGAGCTGACGATGACTGTGGGAAGAGCAGATGTGGGGAGAACATTGGGGACTCACTGTGACATGTTACAATCCAAATGCCTGTCAGATGTTGAGCGGAGACGCCGAGTGGGCAGCTGTGGTCTGGAGCTTGGGGTGAGGGCCTGGCTGCTGGTATTATTCGGGAATTTGGGTGGTATTTAAAGTTGAACCTGGTTGGGCGGTGCCTGTGGCTCAGTGGGTAGGGCGCCGGCCCCATATACCAAGGGTGGCAGGTTCAAGTCTGGCCCCAGCCAAACTGCAACAAAAAATAGCTGTGCGTGGTGCGGGCGCCTGTAGTCCCAGCTACTTGGGAGGCTGAGTTAGGAGAATTGCCTAAGACCAAGAGCTGGAGGTTGCTGTGAGCTGTGACACTACAGCACTCTACCGAGGGTGACAAAGTGAGACTATATCTCTAAAAAAAAAAAAAAAAAAAAATTCCTGATTCACAGTCAGTTTACTGGGAAGCTCAATTTAGTACAGGATGTTAATAAGTTAGCATTTAACCTGTAATGGGTCTTTCTGTTTACTTTTTTTTTATCTAACATGTTTTAAACCATTTTCCTCAGCTGTTACTTGCCATTTTTGTTCACAGTGATGTAATGTCTTTTTAGCTAAAAGTATATCTTCAAGGCAAATAAATAATTTCTTCTACTTATAGTTTTTCCACAT
>CAUYQV010026471.1:0-10033 GCA_963574575.1 Galagoides demidoff | reverse complement strand
TGCTCATGCCAGTTAGAGTATCTTTTACAAATAGAGGTGCATTCTGGTTGGGTGCATAGATATTGATAATTGAGATCTCATCGTATTGAGTATTGCCCTTAACAAATATAAAGTGGCCATCTTTATCTTTGGTGATTTTTGTTGGTTTAAAGCCTATTGTATCTGTGAATAATATTGCAACCCTGCTTTTTTCTGCTTTCCATTAACCTGGAATATAGATGACCATCCCTTTACCCTGAGTCTATATTTGTCTTTTAAGGTAAGGTGAGATTCTTGTATACAATGGATGTCTGTTCTGAGTTTCTGTATCCAAACAGCCAATCTGTGCCTCTTTCTGGGACAATTTAAGCCATTCTCATTGATTGAAATTATTAATAAGCCTGATAAAATGTTAGGTATCAAGTTGTTCAAAAGTCCAATGGACGTTTTTAATCCTTTTGCCACTGTAGAAGTTGGAGTTTGATCAATAGTTTCTGAGTTAGTTTACTTTTGTGACCAGTGTGATTGCACTGGTCATTATGGAGAATAGGTCTGAAAATATCCTGGAGAGCTGGTTTAGTTTGGAAAATTTCTTCAACTCCTGGATGTCATTAAAGTATTTAATTTCTCCATCATAAAGGAAACTCAGTTTAGCTGGAAACAGGATCCTGGGTTGAAAGTTATTTTTTTTTAAGAGATTAAATGTCGATGACCACCCTCTTCTTGCCTGAAAGGTTTTGACAGAGAGATCTGCAGTTATTCTAATATTCTTCCCCTTGTAGGTTATAATTTCTTACATCTCACTGCTTTCAAGATTTTCTCTTTCATATTAACTTTAGTGAAGATAATTATGATGTGTCTGGGGGATGTCTTATTTGGGTTGAGTTGTGCTAGGGTTCTGAAGCTGTCTGCAATCTGAATTTCAGAATCTCTTGACATATATGGAAAGTTCTCTTTCATAATTTCATAAAGAAGAGCTTTTGTGTTTTGCAAAGCAACTTCATCGCCTTCAGGGATTCCTATGAGGTGAGCATTAGTTTTCTTCGAATTATTCCAGAGCTTTCTGAGATAATGATCCATTTTTGCTTTCCATTTCTGATTTTCCTTGGACGTTTGGACATATTCAAAAGCTTTGTCTTCTATGTCTGAGATCCTTTCTTCTGCCTGCTGCATTCTACTATCAAGGGATTCTACTGTGTTTTTGAGATTTTTGAGGGCTGCAATCTCTTGCCTTAATGTTTCAAAATCTTTGGTGGTTTTGTCTTTGAAATTATTAAATTCTCGAGTGAACTTTTGGAATGCTTCTTGAATTTCTATTTCTATCTTTGCCTCTATTCTATTAATCTTATTTGCAATCCAAATTCTGAATTCAATTTCTGACATCTCAGCTATCTGTTTATATTGGGGATCTTCAGTTTTGTCTGCCACATCCTTTCTGGGGGGGGAGGTTGATCTACTCTGGTTATTCATATTACCAGAGCTTTTCTGCTGATTCCACCCCATTTGGCTTTTCCCCTTGAGGTTTGTCAAGGACCCGTATGGTGTTACGGTCTGAGAGACTGGGTACCTGCTTGGTGTGATGAGGCTAAGTAGCTCTGTCTTATTTTTAGCTGGTCTCTATCCTACCCTAGTGATTCAGTTTCTCTTGGTTGAAGTCTCAGCTGTGGAGAAATACCAGCAACTGAATCACCCTGCCCCCCCATAAACAATAATTGGGCAAGGAAAATCAAACCTTCCCTCAACCATATACCCAAGGTGCCCCTTTGAATAGTCCCTGGGT
The DNA here is from genome assembly GCA_963574575.1 of Galagoides demidoff. NCBI lineage: Eukaryota > Metazoa > Chordata > Mammalia > Primates > Galagidae > Galagoides > Galagoides demidoff. Next base: position 8,274 of record CAUYQV010026471.1, on the reverse strand, counting down.
GGTCTACCTGATTTAAAGGGTCCAAATCAGTTGTCCCAGTCAGCACCCATTTCAGGTGGAAAAGTTCAAATGTTTCTGGCAGCTAGATAAGAGGGGTCTGCTTGCAGCTCGGAAATAACCTGCTCCAGTGCTCCATGAGGGCAAAGGGACCCACCCAGCAGATGGGTTAGTTCGGGAAGGTTAATACCTCCTTCCCCACCTTGCACCCAGTCACTTGTAATCCCCCATTTCTGTGACCCTATTTTACTCCATTAGGCAACGGCTCCTAGGGTTTATGACCGCCAAAATCAGCCAGAAATCTGAGTTCGGCAGGGGGGCCTTGTGTGTTTAAATTAGGCTGTGAATGCTCTCTTAATTCCAGCCCCTTGCCTTCTGTCACAGCTAGATTCCTCTGCACGTCAGAGGCTGCTAGCACTGATGTGCAACTCAACCCTGGGCAGCAATTAGAGTTTACACTCAGGTTTAATCCCTGCCTCTGCCCGCCCACTGCCTTTGTCTCAGCATTCCCCTAAGGGTGAGGTGCTCCTTGGAAAATCTGAGTCCAATCTGGCAGGGGAAGAATTTATGCTTTGAAAATTGTGGCCATTATAGCCTCACATCTTCTGTCCCGTCTAAATTCTTCTGCAAGTCAGAGGCTTTCTAGTGCTGGTGAAGAACTCAGCTCTGGGCCTGAAGCAAATTAGACTTTACACTCAGGTGTCAATTCCAACCTCTGCCTGCCCACTGCCTTTGTCTCAGCTATTACCCTGAGGGCTGGTGCTAATTGTCTCTTTACTTACGAAAGTTACCAAGTCCATTTGATTGTTTGGCCTGTGTCTATTGTTTGGAACCTCTGGTTGCCCAGAGAGTCGGGTGGGGGCTTGCCTATGTGGAATGACGTCAGTTTGCAGCTCAGGATGCCAATGTTGCTGTATGGCTTCCTCCGAGCCAACTTTCTTCTCCTCACTCCTGTGCCACAATCAGCACAGAGCAGCACCAGCCCTTTCCCCCTCCACTTCTCTCAAGGAAATGCCCAAGAATCTGGACTCCATAGGTAACAAACCTCCAGACCTCAGGGTGAGGGGGGGAATCCTCGGAGTTCAATGTTACAGGTGGGGACTATATGCAGTTTTATATGCCTGGCAGAAGGGTGCTGTGGCATGCCAGCAGGGGTAGGAGGTCCAGTTTTTAGTGGATCTCTCCCATGGGATAGAGTGGGAGGATGTTTGAACTCTGCTCGCTTGTTTGCATGGAGTAAACTGCAAGCCCTTCTTATGGGGGAGGAGACTCCCATCCGCTTGGTGGTGGATTTTGTACTTTTTGATTGTATTTTTGGGGTTGCAGCTCGCCTCAGGAAGCTGCAGTTTTGAAGTGCTCTCTTCAATCTTCTCTCTTTGTTCCGCTCCAAACCATGAGCTCCTTTGCTGAACTTCTGTCCTTTAAGCCTCCTTCTGGATGGAAGCTTCTGTAAAAAGCTGGCTGCAGTCTGCTATCTTGGCTCCACCCCCATCAACTGCAAAATTTGGATGTAATTTGGACTTTCCAGTTATGTCTAAAGAAAGGCTAGTTTCTCCACCCTTTATCCAACAAACATGGAGCTGGGAAAATAGAACTACAGCCACCATGGGCATGCTACAACACATTGTTCTTCCCTTCTGACTCTTGACCATCCCTTGGAAGGATCTCCAGCTTTCCTGTCCATTTGCTAATGGGCTGCATTCTAAGTGTTGAGATCCCTTCATGGTTACTGACCTATGATCCTGCTGGATCACAGCGAAACACCTTAGAATGAATGAGAAATTAGGAGACTTGCACAAGTGCTGAAAGTCCTGACCAACTTCCCAGGGATGCCCTAGACCATTCTCTGCTATACCCATGTCCAGCAAATCCTTATAGGAAGAAACTCAGAGAACTCAGGTTAACCAGGGGTGAACATCTAATAACACTTTTTAGATGAAGAATCTTAACAACTTAGGCACATGCTGAAGGATGTGTCATAGAGAAAGAAAGTCATCAATACAAACAATAGCCAAGCAAAGAGTCCTAGAACCCAGAACTATTGTAGTTAACACATTTCTCCCCTAATTGTTCCATTTACATGTACTTCTTACACTTACTATGCTCCTCTCTTAATATTCTTTCTCAGAAATGTAAATAGTGCAATTAATAGTTCAGTTAACTTAGTCCATTTATTATATACTTTTAAGACAAGGTTGTTTATGAACTAGTGGAAAGATGAAAACAACCAGACATGAAAGCAGTGACTTGATAAGATGCAGGTCTCCACTCTGGGGAAGAGAGTTGGCACAAGTTATATTATGGATGTACAGTTCTGCAGCTGGGGATAAAAATAGGCTACTTTATTATCTAGTGAAATGTAAATATAAGTATTGAGGATCCAGTGGTCACAACTGTAGACTATACTGCAAATGTCTCACTTAATACAACTGAACCACCCTAGATAAGGTGAACATATTTCTTAAATTCCTTTGCAGCCAAAATTTCACATGTCCCTTAGCATGCCCCAAACCAATGTTTCTGCAAGGCTATCCCCACGATGCTTGGAGGTGTATTTGATGTGCTTCTTATTATCAAAATCTTCAAACTTGAAGTAAATTTTCTTTTTTTTCTTTTTTTTTGCAGTTTTTGGCCAGGGCCGGGCTTGGACCCGCCACCTCCAGTATACAGAGCCAGGACCCTACTCCTTGAGCCACAGGTTCTGCCCTGAAATAAATTTTCTTCCCTTTCTCTCTTTCTTTGACAGAGTCTTTCTCTGTTACTTGGACTAGAGTGCAGAGGCACAATCAGAGCTTATTCCGTCAAACTCTTGGGCTCAAGTGGTCCTACTGCTTCAGCCTCCTGAGTAACTGAGACTAAAGGCACATACAACCATGCCTGGATAATTTTTATTTTATTATTTTTAATTAATTAATTTTTTTTTTTTTTTTGTAGAGACAGGGTCTCAGCTATGTTGCCCATGCTGACCTTGAACTCCTATATACATGTGAGCCTTCCAAAATGCTGGGATTATAAGTCTCAGCCCCAGGTCTCAGCCAGCAGGGTTATGTTTATGGCCATTGGGATGTACGGCTGGTTCCTAGTTTTACTGATTGGCAGCAGAATTGGAATCTGTGCAAACAGCATCACCATGTGGGCAGCCATTCTGCTGGCCACATGTTTTCTATATTTGATTTCTGCAACTCTCCCCAAACTCCATGAGATACCTTACACTCTATAGATTATCCATCAGACATTATAGCTTGCTTAGTCATATGTAACAAATGTACAAAGAAACACCTGGAAATAATGATCACGGAACAAAAAACATACAGGCTACTGTTAGGAATGGAGGAATAAGAGATATGATGAGAAAGTGGTAAACAGGATCACTGACTGTACTGACACCCGCTTTATGTATTAAGCTCCATGGAGGTTGTGCCTATTATAATATTTGAACACCAGAATGAAGTATAAGAACAAACTAAGTAAACATAGAGAATTTCAGGAAGAAACACTGGGGATCATAGGTGCAAGGAAGCTTGCTTGGCTGTTTTAAAAGCAGTATTGAAGACTGTGTGGCTGGTGTGTACCAAGCTAGGAAACAAAGCCTAACTAACAGACCATGTTGTAACAAAACCTTTGAAATTTGTGCAGAGTATGATGAAAATCCACTTGAATAATTTGCACAGAGGAGCTTCTTAGTCTGACATTTGTTTTGAATGATCACTTTGCCACAGTGTGGAGAATATTACAAGGAACCCTTTGAAAAACTACTGCAGTGTTCCAGACTAGAGAAGACAGGGCTTGGAGGTGAAGGATGGCAGTGGAAATTGGGAGGGATAGTACACTCCTGTATATTTTGAAGATACCTCTCATAGAAAAAGACAGTCAAACTAATAATAAAGAAATGGTTTAATCAAAATACAACCTTGATATATTGAGATAGTCTCTGTCTTGGGAGAGGATAAGATTTAAATCAAAGCAAATTATAGATGGATTGAAGATTAAAATTTAAAACGTAAAATAGTTTACAAACACTGAAGGGAATATGGGTTCATTAACAAATTGATTTGAGGTCACAAAGAAACTTCCTGGACAGAAAGACAATCGTAAAGGGTCATAACAAAGAAATTTAAAACTTCTGCATATCAAACATGCTGAAAAGTGTGAAGCAAATTATCAAACTTGTGAAAACATCTGCAATACCCCAAGTGTTATTGGAATTATTATGTTACTGGTTATAGAAATAAGTTCCAATTACTTGTTCAGTCTCTAACTGTAATGATTCATTCCCTGTAATGTTCAGTCCCCAACTGTAATGATTCATTCCCTGTAATGATCAGTGTATCAATTTGGCCATTGTTTCTTCTTTGTCCACTTTGTTTTCTTACTGTCGTTTTGCTCCTTGACCAGCTAAGAAAACATCTTTTATTAGTATAATTCTGACCTGACAAGTGCTCTCAACTTTATAGCTCTTCTTTTCTCCATCTCATTTCAATTTCCTGGAAAAACTACAACATTAGAAAATCCAGCCAATTACTTGTCTTTTTTTTTTTTTTTTGGCAATTACTTGTCTTAAATTAAGTAGCTAAGCATTTCTGGAGAAAACTATACATATATTAGGGTAGGAATAGCTCATACTCATCACTCAAAATAAATAATCTTGAAATAGTATGTACATTCTATAGCATGTTTTCCAATTAGCAACATATTGTCAACATTTAAGTTAATAAATTCCAGTATGTAGATTTGGGCAGTAAAAATCAATTAATAAATCCAGTGTCTTAGCCATGTATTTTGATTCCAGTATTGAGCAACCATAAAGAAGACTGTAAAGAGCAATCATGTAACTCTAAGTATTGCTTCTGGAAAAGTCCTTAAAAGTATGGAAATGTGGGTAAAGGGGTTAAACATTTTAAGTCTTTTTATGTGTATTTTGCAATTTGATTCCATTTCACAAATGTGAGTGAGGGTTACTGTATTACTTTTTGATGACTTTCTAATTTATAGATTTAAAAGGCTGTTACTCATTATATTACCTCAATTACAAAGTAGGTTTAATATTTGTAATAAATATTAGTTATACTATTTTCATTTTATAGTCATTAATTAACTGACATTGCCTTATTTTTATTGCTGTGTTTATTTCAATAATAATGATGAGAATTTTCAAATATTGAGAATATGAAAAGCACTCAGGGAAAATATTATAAGTGATTTTTCAAAAATTTTTCTCTTTTACACATGCTTCTGCCAAAATATCTTACTTATAATTAGAAAAAGTTACTATTTCAGAAGGCATTTCATTTTGCTTTTCTATATAGATAAAACATCATTCAGCATTTAGCATTTATTTTTTGTTAATGATATCATTAAACTATTTGGAAGAGAAATATAAAAAAATAATTATTTAAAAAAGAAAATAATTTCAAAAACTGAAAATTTATGATACTTGATAAAAGTACAATTCATTGTACAAAATTATGTACCAATATGTCTTGCATAAATTATAATATGCTTGCTATCCTTAAAGAAATTGGTATTAGGGAAGGCAAAGTAAGCCAGGCACGGTGAGAAGTGACTCATGCCTATAATCCTAACACTTGGGGAGGCTTAGGCAGGAGAATTATTTGATTTCAGGAGCTTAAGACCAGCCTGAACAACATAGCAAGCCTCTGTCTCTCAAAAAAACAACAATGATGACAACAACAAAAACTTCGTCAAGTGTGGTGGCATGCATCTATAATGCCAGCTAATTAGGAGGTTGAGGTAGGAGGGTTACTTAAACCCAGGAACTGGAGATTACGGTGAGCTATGATCACTGCATTCTAGTCTGGGTGACAGAGCAAGACCCTAAAATAAATGAATGAATGAATAAATAAATAAACGAGTAAATAAATAAATAAGAAAAAGTTACATTTATCTATCACTTCATATATATATATATATATAAATATTACATATAAATGTGTTTTTGTGTGTGTGGCTTGATTAAGGTCTAAGGACTAAGAAACATATGAGTAACTAGTAGGAAGTTCACAAAGCACAAGAATAAACGTGCTGAACCTAAACCTGGAATTGCAAAAATGTAGAAGAGGGATGTGCGCTTGTGTACTTCCCACCTGTGCTCAGGGACTATCTTTTAGTAATGTCATATAGTTCCTGGAAACAGTTGGTCACGATTATGCAAGCAAATTCTCCCATATATTATTTCATTGTTATCAGAGATAGCAAAACTTTATAGACTATCAGCCAGCACTACCATCTAAGTACATTCCAGAGTGAGTTACAAAACTGGTCTGGCTTCACTATTCTATTCTACACCTTCTGAATAGGCTGTCAGTTTGATGTACTGTACTGAGAGATAATTTGGGCTATAATGTAAAGCTTGCTAAAGAAACAAAACCCTTTAAATATTTTACTTTCCTCTAAAACTTGAGATATTGCAACAAAAATTAGATTCAATATTGCGGCTTGTTTGTTTTCTAAACATACATACATAAACACACATATGTAGACATATATATAATTAGCTTACATGTTTTTTATTAACACATACATATGTTTTTGTATTAGCGCTATAGTTATTTTATAAATGTATTGCATTTATAAAAGTTTTATTTCTCCCACTTTTTTTCTTCTAAGTTTCAGCAAGTCAATATTTTGGCACCCAGCAGACCTGGTCAGGTTTCAGGGAGACAAATGCTCAGTATTGGAGAGAGCTGTCCACTCCTGAATTCTGCTAAAACTCATCATTGACAGATTTTGCTTTATCAATAACAAAAAGGCCAAAATCTCAGAACCCATCCTCCACTGCCTCCCAGCATAAAGGCTACAAGTTGAAATAACCAGAAAAGAAACAATAGAAATTTGAAATCAGTTCTGAAAATCACTGATCCTCCAAAATCAGTTAAGACAGTAAATGAAACAAAAAGCAGTTTAATAGTGAGTTATAGTTCTAACACCCAAAGGGACAACACATACATCATTTAATTATCATATTTTGCAAAGTTCATGTATTCTCCCTAGTTGAGTTCTATTCATTTCTGACAGCCTTTCACTAATGTGTTGTTCAAATCTATGCAAGTGCCATAAACAAAAGTGGACCAGTTTAGTTGTTTGTAGCATTACGTTCGGCTATATACGTAATACACATAGGTATTAGGGATATATTTTTCTTACTTTACAAGGACCCAGAAAGAAACAAAACAAGACTAATATAATAGCTCCACAATATTGTCAAGGAGAAGGCTCCTTTTATTTCTCACCTGCCATCCTTAACATGTTTCCATCTCAGTCACCATGTCCACAGTCCAGTATGAAGATGAATAAACACAGATAAAAAGATAAAGATGAGCTTTTTTCTATTGGTACAAATATGATTCTATAATCCATATAGCTTTTTACTTGCTCTTCCTATATTAAAAAACATAACAAAAAATATGGGATATAATTTCATGTCATGATTTGCCACATAAAAAGCAAAGTACTATTAATGACTGTGTGAGTTTTTAAAATTTTTTCATGAATAGGAGCAATGATACAAGGAATATACTTGCTTGTGTCTGTGCTCTTGTGAAGATGTCATTAAACTTATAGAAATAGAATATCTAGGTTAAAAGCATGTAACATTTTAAATTTTGAAAGATATTGCCAAGTGTCCAACTATTGTATTGATTCAAAATTCTAATAACAATGTTGAGCATATTTGTTCTTTTGCACGTATTTCACTAAAAAGTTTTCTTTTTGGAGGGGATTTTCTTTTTTTTTTTTATTAAAACATATTTGTGCACATTAATACTATCATGGATTCCAATTTTCATCTACAAAATTGACATGAGTAATACGCTTGATAAAGAAAACTTTTTATAGCTTTCCTGTGATTAAAAAGTTTTCTTTATCAAGCATATTACTCATGTCAATTTTGTAGATGAAAATTGGAATCCATTACTTGGTTGATGTTTCTTTAATTTTGAGTGAGTTGAGTATTATCTCAAATATTTGGAGCCATTTGTGTTTTTATGTGGTTTGAGAGTGACATAAAATTATACCATACTTAAAGATCATTCATAATACATTGCTTTTATTTCAATATAAATTGAAACTATTTCATACATTTAATATTTATTCATCTTTTAATATATGTAAGAAAACCTTAACTCTATGATGCCATTGCACTCTTCAACACTCATTGCTTGACTTACCCAGCTCTGGACACTCTGCTTCTGGAGGCTGGGGCAGGAGGATGCTCACAGCCTGAGTCTGAGGTTGCAGTGAGCTACCACGCCATTGCAC
>CAUYQV010026469.1:0-12638 GCA_963574575.1 Galagoides demidoff | reverse complement strand
CCGCCCGGCCCCCGCCCCACTCCCCCCCACGCCGCCCCCGCCCCCACCCCCCCGCCCCCGGGGGGGGGGCGGGGGGGGGGGGGGGGCGCCGCGCAAAGGGGGTAGTATAACTGTCTCACATCTTGAGGTTATTACAGACTTAGTTATAATCACCTCATTAACATCTTTTCTCAGAATTCATCATCTATTAGGCACTGTCATTTTTCAAGCCCATTTTATAGATTAAGAAATTGGAAAATAAAATTTAAATATCTTGCTAAAAATTTATAGAGTTAGTTGCAGTCCCAAGAATTTAAACCCATATCTCACCAATTCCAGAGTCTATAAACTTTCCACCACACCCAACCATGTTCTTATAAGTACCTCGTTTTTTACTCTAAAAATATCTCTTAGATAGAGGTGCACTCAGCAAAATCCAGAATATGGGACTATGAAGGACAAGTGACCTATTGTTTTCAGCAAATAAATTGCAAGAAAAGAAGAGAAAGGGAAAATAGTCTATAGACTGAAAATTACTGAGACAGCCAGTTTAAACATTTGGACCTTATTTGGATCCTGATTGAGATAAACTATATAAAATAAATAAATCAAATATATCTTGAGATATATTATCAAATAGTTGATAATACTCAAGAATTTTTTGGCATAATAATAATATTGTAGTTAAGTGTTTTTGTTTTTGTTTTTTGAGATAGAGTCTCACTTTGTCACCCTCAGTAGAGTGCCATGGCATCACAGGTCACAGTAACCTCCAACTCTTGGGCTTAGGCGATTCTCTTGCCTCAGCCTCCCAGGTAGCTGGGACTACAGGTGCCCACCACAATGCCTGGCTATTTTTTGTTGCAGTTGTCATTGCTGTTTTTAGCTGGCTGGGGCCGGGTTCAAACCCGCCACCCTCGGTATATGGGACCAGCCCTACCCACTGAGCCACAGGCACCACCCTGTGGTTATGTTTTTAAAGAGAGTCATTTTGGAAGTGTATACCAACATATTTCCAGGAGACATGATATCTGGAATCAACCTTAGAATAATGGGTTGGAGGGATGTAAATGAACTAGTCCATTGCTGTGTTGCTCTCTCATGTAGCTGGGTGATGGGTTCATGAGGTTGATTATACTTTTCTTTCCAGTTTTATATAGGCTTAACAAGTTTTACAATATGGCAGTGCCCATATCAGTAAGTAGGGCACCAGCCAAATGCACCAAGGCTAGCAGGTTCAAACCCAGCCCTGGGCCAGCTAAAGGAACAATGACAACTGCAACAACAACAAAAAAATAGCAGGGCATTGTGGCGGGTGCCTGTAGTCTCAGCTACTTGGGAGGCTGAGGCAAGAGAATTGCTTAAGCCCAAGACTTTGAGTTTGCTGTGAGCTGTGACTCCGTAGCACTCTGCCAAGGGTGACATAGTGAGACTCTGTCTCAAAAAAAAAAACACAAGTTTTACAATAAAAATAAACAGGCCAAGTGTGGTGGCTCACACCTATAATCCTAGCCCTCTGGGAGGCCGAGGTGGCTGGATTGCCTAAGCTCACGAGTTTGATACCAGCCTGAAAAAAAGTGAGACCTCATCTATACTAAAAAATGGAAAAACTGAGGCATGAGGATCACTTGAGCCTGAGTTAGAGGTTGCTGTAAACTATGACACCTTGGCACTCTATCCAGGGTGACAGCTTGAGACTATCTCAAAAAAATAAAAATAAACTAAACAAAAAATCCCCACCACAGTGAGTGTGGAATCAGCTGTACTGACCACCTGCCAGTTTGTTAGGAGCTGTCTCCACTGGACAGGGACACGTACCAAGTCTAAAGTTCAGAGCACACATGCAAGTGCTGTTGCCACCCTGGTTTATAGAGTTGACCTAGACTTTGAACTGCCTTCCCGTGGTAGACTCTTCTGTTGTGGATCTTTGGCTTTCATGTAGCCAGCCCCAAGGACCATATCACCCAGGGAACTCAGGAGGAAACGTGATATAATGAAAAGAGGGTGATCTTTGGAATCAGAACAACCTTTATTGGAAGTCTGACTTTACCCATTAGTAGTTGCATGTTCTTGAGCAAAGCCCTTTACTTTGTTGAGCTTTAATGGGTTATTGTGACCAAATGGAGTAGCATCCAGGGGTGTCCAAGCTTTTTTCTTTTCTCTGCATATTAAAAGAAGAAGAGTGGTCTCAGGTCATACATTAAATACACAAATGGTAATGAAAGCTGATGAGCCCAAAAAAGATCCATGCATACTTTTTGTGATACCCAACACCACAGATAAGCAAGAAAAGTCCTCACCATTGAGCTTGTGGCCCACTGGCCGCAGGTTGGATGCCCTCAGACCATAGGCCTTAAAGGTTCCCCCTAAAATCTGGGCTCCCAAATATTCTAATTTGCTAAGACCCAACAATGAGAAGCAGCAGTCTTTATAGAGGGAGTCACCGACGGTGTTCTGGGAATCTGTCTTTCCCACTGGACTATCTCCCTTAAGGGAAGAAACCATACCTTATACTTCCCAAAATAGTGAAGTGGGAAGAACATGGCCTTGGAATTGGAGAGTCTCCAAACTGAGGATCTAAGTGTGGGACTGTTTGTCCAAATGAAAGATGCCTTTGTCTACTTTGTGCAAAGATGCTGACTCAACTACCAGTGTCCCTACTTGGAAGAAAAATGGCAGTCACCCAGAGAAAGGAATTTGTTTTCATAATGAATAAATGACTAGTGAGTGCCAAGGTCAAGAGGAAAAATAATTCCACTTGCTACTGTAAGAACACTGGCCCTTATTTGAAGCAGACCACATTTTTTGACCATGTTAAAAGTTTGTTATAGTTGATTCAGGTCACTGGTTTGGGTGTCATGGTGCTAGGGTTTTTGTGAAAATAGAAGAGTCTCAGTGCTGGTTATGCAAGTGAGCCTGATGGCATGTTAGGACTGACTTTGCCCCAGGCTACCTGCCAATCCCAGAATTGCATCAATGTGTATTGATGCCAGGTGAATCCAAATAGGACTAGGAATCCTCCTGGCAAAAGTCCATTGGCAGAAGAGCCTGAGGGCTGTTGCTTCCATTGAAGTGTTTGAAGAAGTGCTGCCTCCGCAGACTGGGGTCAGGCTCAGTGGATGAGCATTTACATCTTCTCTGCCCTTGTCATGGTCTTGCTACTTCATCTCAGAAGTTCAAGGCTGCAGAGAAGCTCAGGGGCAGGGATCTCACCCTTCTGAAAGTTAAAAGCAGAATTAAGGCCCATTTCTGTGGATGTGTTTGGGGTAGGGATCAAAAGGATTCTAAAGCCTGTCAGGAAAAGCAAAGGCAAGAGAAGAGCCCAGAAGGTTTTGAAAAAGAAGAGCAGCAAGATTAAGTGAAGGGAGAGGCAGGCAAACAAGTGCATGCTATGAAGTATGTGTATCACTTTTTCTGCAGGCTTAGCTGGTTGTCCCAATACTATTCATTGAAAATCCTTCAGCATTCTTAATACCACCTTTGTCATAGACTAACTTTTCATCTGTGGGGTGTTCTGTTTCGTTCCATTCATCTATCTCTGAGCTCGTGCCAGGGTGTCATGTTGGAATCTAGGAGAGCCAGAGCAGGGAGAACTCAGACCCACGTTCAAGCTACAACTGCACGTGTGCTTTGGCATACAGAGGCCACTTCTCTGGAATTCTAATATCATGAAGTTAGAAGGAACTATTTAGGACAGTGGTGTGCACCTAGTAGAGGATAGATCTTTTGTGCCTGAGTATCAGACTATGCTAGGACCTTCCAACCACAAGGAAATGAGGTGGTGTTGAGGGGGGAAAACTCTATAAACTTATCATCTGACTCTCAAAATCCATTAGACAAAATTGGTCACATTCAGGGTGGTAGGGCTATGGACTAAAAGTCTGGTGGAGATAAATGGAAGCTCCTATAATTGATCAGTTTTCCTGTTTCTATAATTTATGCAAGTGTACGAGCCCTCAGTGGCCTGCATACTATCTGGTGTTCCCCGCCTGGTCCAGCAGGGTCTTTCCTCTCTGTCACCCTGCGAGAAGCACAGGGACTCTTTGATTGTTTCTGACCAAACAGAGTTAGAACAATGTTATCAGACATTTCCAGGCAGATGGCAAAGGTGGAATTTCCCTAACCTCATTCCACCCTCTCTGGTCTCATGCTGTCAGGCTATCAAAGAATTGCAGAGTCCACCCCCAGAGAGCAGTGGACGGTCAGTGCAACATTTTTTTTCCTTTTAATATCCAAGTTTGTAGTAGGCTAGATGTAATATAGGAAGGGACCCTGAGCAATGCTTTCTAAACCTTCTCTGCCACAGGTTCCTCCAAATAGTTGGGAGTGGTGGGGAAAGAGATGGTTATAGGTAATTGTTCGCTGCCTCCATTTTAATGCTGTTATATTGTAGTGGTGGTTATTTATCACTATGTGTACGTCTCTACCCTGCTCAGGTTTCCTAACAGTGTCAGAATCGTTTTATCCATTTCCAGAATCTGGGAGGGTATGTGGAGTATAATAGATGTTCTGTAAGTATTTGAGAAATTATTAAGTGAACAAATCTAGGAGTATTTATGACAACACTCGTACTTTTATGAAAATCCCATTTCTGTGTTCAAGTCAGGCATGTGGTGTGGGTATGAAGGGAAAGGAGGGCATCCTCTTTAAAAAACAATAGCACTCCACTATTGCCAGTGCCTGGGAGCATTTTCCAAGTCTTCAGAGTGTTCCAGAGATCAGCCCTAAAGTTTCCATATATAAGGAAAATGGGAAATTGTACCTAAATGTGCCTTTCATTACAAAATTTTCCAAAATATTCTCTACAGGATGGCCACGTCTTTGTAAAATTTTGTAATGAATATTTTGTAAATAAAGTACATTTAGCTGCGATGTCCCATTTTCCCTATATGTGGCAACTTTAGGGGCAACCTTTGGGACATGTGTATCTCTTCCAGAGAAGGAATCTGGAAAATGAGGTTGGAGCTCTTTGCTGAAAAAGATAAATATCATTTCGTAAGCGGGTGACACGATATAACTTGATTTCATTGTTGTCCAGAGCCTGTAACAACCTGGTAGGTGACTGGCAGCGTTTTACTGGGTCTCGTCTCTGCAGACCGGATTTTAGGCCTCAAAGAAAAGCTCCAGTGAAGAGAAGAGTAATCCTTAGAAGTGGCAGAAACCCAGCCTCCAGCGCTCCTCCGTCCTTCAGGCTCAACTCTGAGAAGTTTTGCTAGTTACATAGGAACATCTTTGGGGAGAGATTTCACTCACCCTTTCCTTTGCCTGGTGGCTTCCCTTTATTTATTTATCTTTTTCGAGGCAAAGAAAACGTTTCAGTAATTCTTATCACAGCCTGCAAGCACACAAGGGCAGGAGGAAAAGCCAGTTGTAAACTGAAGGCCCAAGGCCTTCTGTGTTCAGCCTTCACCTGAAACCACACTGTAAGAAGAACACTTAACAGCTGATTACACGTTTCTAGGCTGTGATCAGGAGTACCCGGGAGAAGAGCTGTGGGACAACATGTGGCTCTATTCTCTATAGAAAGGATCATATCCAAAATTCCATGTACCAAGGAACTTGATGCTGGGAGAGACGCAATACAGGTTCCCTAAGGAATGAGTTTCCCACTCTTTTTCACCCTTTGCATCTAGCAGTTTTTTGCTTTTGTGCAGAAACAACTGTCAGAACCATGTGAAGGAGTTTAAAATAAGCAAGTTGCCTTTAGATAGATAAGAAGCTTCCTCTCTGGTGGCCGTGCTCCCTGTGGAAGCCTGCTGGGCAGACTGCTCTGCCAGTTTCCGCAGAGTGCTGCAGGGAGGGGTGCCCTGGAGGGGCAGAGGTGGCAAGGAAGCTGTCTTTTAAATCCAAATCCTGCAACCATAAAGGCTAAGCAGGAGGGAAAGGATACTTAAGGGTGGGTAAGTAGATAGTAGACAGGTGGGTATGAGAGAGAGAGAATATGAACATACGTTTTATGTGATATGTGGACTATATATAGTTTTCTTGGTAAAATCCCTTTCTAGGATGCCATAAGAGAAAATATTAGGTGGTAAAACCATCTTGTTTTATAGCAAAGTATCTGATCAGATAGACTATATCATGTGGTTTTTCTTTCTTTTATTTTTATTTTCTTTTGTGTGTGTGTGGTGGTGGTGCTGGTGTGTTGCGTTGTTTTGTTGCTTGCTGAAATAAAATGCTGTGTCTTCTCTCCCTACATTCACCCCCCTCTTGAGAACAGAGCAGGGTTGGTTGGCCTTGCTGGATTCTAACTCATACTTTCTATGCTGACCAAAACGCACCTGTTGTTTTAGCGTGTTCAGTTCTATGGAAACTAGTGAATAAATAACTTTATAACAAAGCATATTATTTGTTCACAAAGAGCAGAAATAGGAATGAAAAATTTTTAAAGTGTCTATCAGAGTAAGGGGAAGAAAGGGACCCTTAAAAATATGATGTTTGGGCCTCATTTCAAAATAAAACATTAAAGGTGAAAAGTAGATGACATTATATATCCAGGGAGAGGGATAAGCAGGCTCTCAAAAAATTAGTTACAATTATGTGGTAGAATTTATCTCAAACTGACATAGGAGAAGGAATAAGATGGGGATTAGATGAGACAAGACTAGTCAGGAGCTGATAATAGTTGGCACATATGGTTATAAATAGGTTTACACTTCCTTGTAATAATCAGTTAAAAGAAACAGTTGCACTGTCTCTCAGCCCTTAAAATTGGAAGAAATCAAAGTGGATCTAAAAGAAATCAGACTTCAGACTAGAAAGACATATCACTAACAGGAAGATACTGACATTAGTGTGGGCTTTTGGTTTATTTGGAGATGTTCACTGTCTTGAAATGTCTCATCAGTAATGAACAAAACAAACCTCTGGATATGGATGTGATCCAGACTTAAATAGGTCTCTTCCACTACTGAGCCAATTTAGCATCTCAAAGGAACACTCCTCTGATGGAACATTTTAATAGAGGCACAGAAGCTAGACAAGTGGCTCTGTGTTCCCCCAGACCAACAGCAAAACATTCTGTGAAAACTGTAGTAAATGGGCTGAACAGCCAAAATATTGCATTTCTTAGCTGGTCAGAACCCTCTGGGGAGCATATGGACTATAGAATCTGACCTTAGCTTCCATATCAGTGCCATTTATAGGCTACAAGCTACATATCCACTGGGTCCCCCCAAGGACCATCATTTCTTTTTCTTCTAGTTTCCCCAAGCTTGGCTTCCTGTGTTCAATGATATACAATACTTCCCTAGGGATAAATCTAATTAGATCTCAAGAACTCAGAAGGAGAAATCTTATTAATATTTGTCAGGAGAATTGTAGTGATGGAGGATGGGGAAGTCTCAAAACCCAAGAGGCCAGAAGTCAGTGTGCATCAAAAATATGTTGCCAATGCTTTGAATTCAATTTCCTGGCTGGAGGCTTTGGGCCATGGGCTTCCTGGATGAGTCAGGATCCTTAGAGGGGACCAACACACACAATTTGCCACTAGAATAGCCCCTCTTTGCATTGGGAAGGGCAGGGTATGAACCTCTTCTAGAGGTTTGAAAGAGCTGCAGATTCAACCTGGAGACCTGGGAAGAACTATGTTGAAGGGGGATGTTGAATATCTGGAAAAGTCTGTGGGACTCTTGGTGCAGTGACAACTAAAATTGCCAACAGAGAACTTCCTGGAATCCAAACACGGAATACAGATCGATTCATCTTGACACATCTATTTCTACCTTAAAGGCTGGCTCTAGAGACTAGTTAACGTGTCTGGAGAGTTGTAATACGTGGCAGAAAACACCAGTAATGAAGCACAGAGAGCTCCGTCTCAGCACAGACACTCACTGTAGACAGGCAGGTAGATGAAATAGTGGTAGACAAGATCCTCCCGCCGCTATGGTAACTAGCCTTATTAGGAAATTCTTATAGCCCCAAGTTTAAAGCTAGAGCCAAGTGCTGGTGTATTTTAAGACCTTTCTCGAAAAAAGGAGGGGAAGCCTGTACACCTTAAAGCTGCTCTATTTTAGCCTTATCTTGCCTATATTCACTTCTCCCTATCCTTTAACTAATTATTCACATGCTGTGTATAACCAAGGAACCATTAGGAAAGTGGATAACCATTTGTGTCACTCTTGCAACTCATTTCAGGAAGATAAATTGAGAAAGAGCAAGAAAGTTCATCCCCTGTAGTGTTTCAGATGTCATATCCCTAAGGGTTTGCCGTAGAATCAGCCATCACCTTAGTTTCTGACACTGATCCATTATGATCCCATCTGAGGCCAGGATTAAATGGCAGCACTGTGACGACAAAGCCCTAGGGAGTCTTTCTGGACAGCCACCTCTTCTCGTAGGGTGAGGTTCTCTCCTCTGGGAGCCTATGGCTTTTTTGTCAGAGGCCATGCCTTTAGTTCTATGGTAAAAATTCTAGACCTGCACTGTATGGTACCATAACCACTATACTGGCTATTAAATCTAAATTTAAATTAAAAACTCAACCCGTCACATGAGGTGCTCAGTAGCCATAGTGAATAGTGGGTACCATATTGGACAGTGCAAATATAGAGCATTTGTATGTATTTATATGGCTACATAGTGCCTATAATTTTAAAACATAAGTGAATCCCCTTACTCCTATCCGCATAGCCCAAGCTCAATTTATAAGCTTCTTTGCTAGTTCAAGTCTTCTAGAAGACACTCTTCTGACATATGAGCAGGTTGATGACCCACAACACCTGCAATCTTGACCAATAAGGGAAGGAAGCAGCAGATGAAGTCACCCTCTTTCTTCCATCCCTGGTAAGGACAGTGAGGTACATTCTACACCTGCCCTTGCCTTATCATTCTTTCCAGTCCTCCATACCTATTTTCTGAAATCATTCTCCAAAATAAACTGTGTACTTCTAAGCTATGTCTCAGACTGATTTTTTAACCTTCCTTACTTCTTTCCTTATCTATTTCCTGCCCCCTCATCAAAAAAAAAAAAAAAAAACTATCCTCTACCTGTTCATTCACATAAATAAATAAATATAGAGCCAATATAGAAGCAGAAAGACCTTTAAAGAACATTTATTTCTATACCTTTTGCCTGCAGATAAGGAAATAGAGGCCTAAAGAGATGACTGTACTTCTGCTATAAATTTTTTTTTTTTGTGGAAAGGAGATATGAATCAAATTGGAGAATCAAAAAAAAAAAAAAGTAAGGGCCCACAGAGGTTGGCAGACCATCCCAAAATCAGGAATAAACACTTTTCTTAACAAGGAGAAAAGAGAGCTAACCTTTGGCATGACATAAAAGGAATCAGTGCCTAGAAGTTAAAATGGAGAACTATACAATTTTGTTTAAAAAGGAAGTTTAAAAAATAAAAGATATCCAAGTTTTGGGTCAACTGCATCTTTTTGGAGAGTTCAGTTTCTTACTAAATCAATCCATGTACTTTCATTGAGCATCTTTGAGAGGAAGTCAAAGTGCATTCTTAGGCTACTAATCAACACTATGAATTCAAAAAAGTCATTTCCTCTGTCTGAGCTGTGGGTCAATTCCTTCTCTGTAAAGTGACAGTCTTATTGCAGAGTCACAGAATGTTAACTATAGAAGTGGCTTTAGAGCTCATCCTAATTTTATAGGCCTAAAGAAATGAATTGGATTTTCCAAAGTCATTGGGTTAGAATCAAATCTGGTAATGTAACCCCCCTCTACCTTATATTCAACCTAGAATGAATTTTAAGAATCTTCCCAACTATGAAATTCAGTGATTCCATGATCTAAAGATAAGACAGTGTTTCTTTCCTAAAGGATCTCATGGCCAAATTGAGGAGACACTTGACACAAATGAGATTAAATAAGCAGACTAACAACCGTCAGTGCTTTGGCCATTCAGAGAGTAAATCGTCAGGAAAATCAGATTTGATCTGACCTTTGAAAAGTGGGTGGATAGGAAAGGTCATTATGGAGATAAGAAAGTAGCTAGAGCAAAATTATAGACATGGCATCAGCCAGGAGGACAATGATTGGATCCGTCTGGCAGGAAGAGGTGAGAAAGGACTGAGGGATTATATTCCTTTGAGATATGAGGTTCTTGGTATCATTCTTCCTCAATCTTTAGAATACATGCTGAAAGTTTTAGGGAGGGGAATCTGTCTTATTCCTTTAAGTCTATACAGATAAGAGAAGTAGAATGTGTAAAACTATGACCACAATACCTTGTCATAATTAAATAAAAAGTTAAAACTTCTAATTTCTGATTTGTCCTCAAGAAATTTTATTTTAAATGACATTTTAAGCATAACTGATATACAATGTTCCTGGCACCTGGCTAGAAAATTTCATTAGTAGACTAATTAACAATTGACATTTTTGCTGGAAGTTGTTTAGAACAGATTGTTAAAATAGGCACAATTATTTAAATATATATTCTTATTTACTATAGTTCATTAAAATTAATTAATTAAAAAATTATTTAGAAATAGAAATGGGTAAAGCCCACTAGCCTAATAAATTTCTTATTTTACATAGGATTGGTTGGGAGGGTAAGAAAGAGATTCAGAGTTTCACGTTTGGCATGGATAATTAGGAAAATAAAAATGCATGTACTTAAACAAGGAAGCATTAAAATAACAATGACACCAAAACAAGCAACAAAATGGAAAACATAAAACAAGATGGGAAAAATAATAACTAAGAATATTTATGTCAATAAATGTAAATGGTTTAAAGTCTCCTATTATATGGCAAAGACTTTTACCTAAAACAAAATATAGCCATGTGCTTCATTCACCTAAAACAAAATGACACAAAAGATTTACAAATACAAGGATAGAGAAAAATAAAACAAATATATTTTTAAGTCAAAAAAGCAAATAAGCAAGAATAAATAACACAGTAGTGGCAATATTAATATTTGTTAAAACAAAACTCAAAAGAAAAAAGCTTTGGAAAAGAAGGATAGTTTTATAAAAGTAGCAATCCATAATGAATATGTAATGTACTATAACCTAGCACAGAAATGTAGTAAGAGCAAAAACTATTAAAAGACAAAGTAAGAAAAATGCATAATTAGGGCTTGATAAAGAAAATGTGATACACACATACACACACACACATCCACCATAAAAACAATAAAATCCTGTAATTTGCAGCAACATAAATGAGCTTGGTGGATATCACATTAAGCAAAATAAGCCAGCCACAGAAAGAGAACAGCATTAATATCTGGGAGCTAACATAGTTGATCTTACAGAAGTAGAAAACAGAATTGTGGTTATCTCCACAGAGAGCAGAGGGGAGGATGGACTGGGTAGAGGCTGGCTAATGGTCACAAAGGTATGGCTAGACAGGAGTAGGTTCTAGTGTTCTCTAGCAGGACTGTAGGAGGACTATAGTAAACAATAACTTATTATATATTTTCATATGACTAGAAGAAGATTTTCAATGTTCCCAACACAAAGAGATGATATATGTTTAAGGTGGTGAATATGGCAGTTACCCTTATTTGATCATTATACATTTTATACATTTATTAAAATATCACTCTGTATACTATATTTATGTGTATGTGGCTAGCACTATAACCACTGTGCTACAAGTGCCGAGCCCTTTTTTTTTTATGAGGGTGAGTTTCACTATGTCACCCTCAGTAGAGTACAATGGATTCACAGCTCACAGCAACCTCAAACTCTTGGGTTTAAGTGGTTCTCTTGCCTCAGCAAGTAGCTGCAACTACAGGTGCCCACAACTCACCTGACTATTTTTTTGTTGTAGTTGTCATTTTGTTTAGCAGGCCTGGGCTAGGTTTGAACCCACCTGCCTCAGTGTAAGTGGCTAGTCTCCTACCCACTGAGCTATGAGCACCAATCCTCGTACACCCTATTGTGGGTGTATACAGTCATGCGTGTCAATAAAAAGTTTGTGAAAGGGGCAGTGCCAGTGGCTCAAAGGAGTAAGGTGCCAGCTCCATATGCCGGAGGTGGCAGGTTCAAACCCATGTGTGGCCAAAAACTGCAAAAAAAAAAGTTCGTGAAAGATATGAATAGGCACTTCAAGATACCCAGATAGCAAATAAACATATTAAAAAGATGCTCAACACTGTTTGTCATTAGGGACATGGAAATTAGATACCACTACACTACACAACTATTAGAATGGATAAAACATTGATGACACCAAATGCTAGTGACAATGTGGAGCAACAAAAAGTCTAATTCATGTGGGTGGGAAGGAATGATAAAACAGTCACTTTAAGGACAGTGTAGAACTTTATTATACATTTGAATTTAGACATTTTTCAACTTAGCAACCCCACTATTTAATGTTTATCCAAGTAAATTGAAAATACATATTCACATAAAAACCTGTATGTGAATGTTCATAGCTTACAGCAGCTTTATTCTTTTCATTTTCATTTCAGATTAATTATGAAGGTACAAATATTTAGGTTACATTGTTTTCAATTCTAGTAAAATTCAAGTTGTAGTTGAGCCTTTCACCCAGGGAGTGTGCTGAACCACATTCTCAGTAGCATTTGGTGTGGTCAATGTTGTAGCCTTTCTAATAGTTGTGTAGTGTAGTGGTATCTAATTTCCACATCCCTCGTGACAATAGTGTTGAGCATCTTTTTAATATGTGTATTTGCTACCTGTGTCTCTTCTTGAAATGCCTATTCACATTGTGCACA